>JAHWXV010165345.1:0-12065 GCA_024586415.1 Phrixothrix hirtus
ATGTATAGGAAGGACTATATTCTGGGCAACTCCCAAATAAAAATATTCATTCGTTATTGACTTTTGTTGTGGCAAAGTTTTGACCTTTACTAATTTTTTTGAAGAAAACCGTTACGTTTTGACTGTTGTCGTATAAGACTTTTTTGTTTGTATTGATGTCCTCTGTCACCTGTTACAAGGACGAACGCTATTTTCTTTATACCCTGTATATATTATTGTAATTGGTTCAGGGGATTCTAGGGTAGAAATTATAAACTATCTATTCTAGCTTAGAATCCCCTGAACCAATTACAATTATATATATATACTTCATATCCAACAAAACTTTAACAAAGAAAGAGATGCCCATCTGACTGATGTTTGTGAGATCAAAGCATTTGTAGAAATCTTGTAACTTCCTGGTTTTTTGAAATCTGGTAGACAAAATGTTTTATCTTTGTGGAATACAGAAGACTTGGGAATTGAACACATTTATATATATTGAAATGAGTTACAGCCGTTTTAGATTTATTTGTCGCTGCGTCAGGTTTGACGATATTTCTACTAGAGAGATTGATAAATTGGCGCCAATTAGGGATATTTTCCAACGTTTTGTGTCCAAGTGTAAAACTTCCCGTCAATCCAAGCATATATTTGACAATTGATGAACAGCTGGTGGCATTTCGTGGCAAATGCCCATTCAGACAATATATGCCCAAGAAACCAAATAAATATGAGCTCAAAGTGTATGCATTGGTGGATGTTAAAACAATGTATACATATACTTTGGAAATGTACACTTGAATACAATCTGAAGGCCGGCATGCAATCAGTAACACACCACAGGATGTAGTAAAACGACTCGTAGAACCTCTTAAAGGGACCCGACGCAATATCACCATGGACAATTGGTTTTCAATCATACCACTTGCTTTGAAATTGCTCGAAGAGTACAAGTTGGTACTTTAAGAAAGAATAAAAAGGAAATTCCGTTGGAATTCACGAATACTCGTTCCAAACCCGAACAAAGTAGCATGTTTGCATTTCACAATCATTGTACATTAGTCTCATACGTTCCTAAAAAATATAAAAATATATTATTAATTTCTACAATGTATCATGATGACGAAGTTGATAAAGATACCTTAAAGCCTGAAATTATTCTAGAATATAACCGTACTAAATCTTGTGTTGATGCTGTGGATAAAATGTGTGCTCATTATGATGTGGCAAGAAACAGTAGGCGTTGGCCACTTACAGTTTTTTTTCATATATTGAATATACCAGGTATCAATGCTACTTGTTTGTACCCTATGAACAACAATTACCAAAAGACAACCAGAGAAATTTTCTTAAAAGGTATTTCAAATGAGCTTGTTCGGCCACAGATTCTGAAGAGAATTTACTCACAAAATATACCAAAAGTTATAAAAAAGTGTGGGTTCCTTCTTCAAAATATAGAAGAGCCATCATCTTCCGTTAAAAGAGAAGAAGAACAAGTTGCGATGAAACCAAAAGGTAGTAAAAGAAGGTGTTATTTATGTCCAAGAAAACTTGACAAAAAGACTACTATTAGTTGTGTAAAATGCGACAAATGCATATGTAAATAAAAAACATCAGGAAACCATCTCCCGCAATTGTCTTCAAAAAGAAACTAGCACAGATAGTGAAAGTGCTTAAATTTATCAACAGCGTTGTTTAGTAACGTGTTAATAATTAATAAACTTTCAGTACGAACTAGTCTGTGTGAACCAATTTGAACCTTGCGGTGGGCATGGACTTCTTATTCTTGCTATACCTACATATATTCACGAAACATTGAAATTGACCTAGTTCTACAAAAACGTCAAATGTACAATTTTATCCCCAATTTCATCACAACAACCAAACAACATATGATTAGAACATGAAATATTTCTTTATTCAGACATAGTAATTTTAATTTTACTCTGTATAATAGTATATGATATTCATTGATTTATACGTACTACTCGTATACAGTTCATTATTAAGTCAAACTCAGTGATCTGGTTATCCGTGAATTGTGGAAATGTACAGCAACAATTAAAGCAGTTCAACATTTTGAGCAGTTTCTTGAGTGTTTTCATTAGTACTTTCATTCAATTTAGGAAGAAATATTTATAAAAATATCACGTGATAAAGTAGTGAGTGAAGATGTAAGAAAAATAATTGTATTTTTATCAAAATCTGGCGAATCAGCCCTCGAAATAGGGAAAGTTATAAACTTATTACAGTATACTATTAGGAATATAGCCCGATTATGTAAAACAAGTGATGACATCGCTCAAAAACTTAGACTGGGAAAGCACAGTTTGAAGCAATCAAAAGAGGATATTAACTCAGGGTCTCCGCTTCAATTATGGCGAATTGAGTGTTCTCTGCATTGAAGCTGCTGGAAAACAATTCATTAAGGCAACCTGTAACATAGTAGATAGGTACCTAGGTTTCAAAGTTTATAAGATATGTTAATGTGGTATTTGGTCTTATCAAACAACACGAGTTGACATTGTAGACAAAAGGAAAACCCTTTCTGAAAAACCGAGAAAAACAGGTTGCTACAGGCAAAACAGCGTAAGAATTAACGGCAAGAGTGATGGGACTCTATTATTCGAAACGAAGAATCTAGATTTGAAGTGTGCATGGGTGATACTAGGAGTTTAAACAGAAAAGTGGAATTTTCAAAGTCAGAAATAATTTAAAAATCAACGTTAGAGCTAGAGAAGTGGGTAGATTATACTTCGTTGAAAGGATTGTGAATGGCGAAAAGTAGATTCAAATTTTACAAATCTCGAACTGACGTTATTTTTCAACTGCGGTCAGTGATAAATTGGTTCGCTATAATAATTTACAACTTTTACGCTGAGTATTTAATAGCCTAGATTTGTTTCCCATTGATACGTTGAGGCATAACATGAAAAAATGCTCCGCTTGTCAGCTGCAAGAACGGTGTCCAAGCTACACTGCAAAGTATCTGGGACAGTTTTGCTCCATAAAAGTGTCAAGAGTTACTTGATACTAATACCTAGAGGTATGAAGCCGTTTTGTCTTGAAACGGTGATGCTACTTAGTAGTGACAGTCATTGAAAAAAAATTTCTTAGATTAAGTTTATGACAATTATCAATTTTGTTATCCTATTTCAATTTTTATATGTTTAAATAACAATTGTTTGTGTTAGTCAAGTTTATATGAGTTAATTTTATTATTATAAAATATTTTCCACGTGTTAGGATCTTTTACTTGGACATCTTTTCAATTTAATCTCGTTTAGATAACTTTAATGAGACGGGGCTTGTAGACAAGGGATATAAGGTACATTATTTAACACACAACAAATATATGAAAAATTTTAATTCAATTCAAAAAAATTTTTTTTCAAATTTTCGCGTACAAATTGATTGCAAATCCAGGCATGTAATGACCTACATACATGTGCTGTATTTATACCACCGAAAACTTTATTCATTTAGTATCATATTACTGTACCCTAATCTATTTGTTTTACTATAAAAGAATGAAATCAGCTGTGCAAAAATGTTCTTGTAATAATAATTTGAAGATATTATTTTTAGAATTATATATTTAAATTTGTCTTGTGCTCAAAATGTATTGAATAATTAATTATAAACAAAAGAAATTGTAGTGAAATTTTACCTTGAATAATCGCTGTTTTAACCATAGCTATGAAAATAATAAATATATCAGAGTTTTTTTCTACTAATTGTTTGAGGGCATTTTCAATAACCTCTGTGGTCTAACGCGTTCGCTCCCTTCAAAGTTAGGGTCAAGAGTTCCTGAATCTCAGAATCTGCACCTCACTTAAATTGGTTTTCCGCGGAGATTATTAGTGATTTGGGAAGAGCTCTAGATATAAATGCCGAGTACTTTCGAGAGTCCGCACCTATTTCTCCGTACTTTAAAATCATATCTACCAATTCTTGTCTTGTATAATAGACACGCATGTAAGTATTGATGCAGAATCTTGTACTGACGTATACTGATTGGTAACGTTGAATTCGGTAACAAATATGTATTATATGTACAATCGGCCGGTCATTTCTTCATCCAACATAGTAGACCAAATCATAAACAGGACTGGTTGAAAATTTTAATTACAATTATTTCGAAAAGTATGCAATTTGGATACATCGTTTATAAGCGTTTTTTTCGTGCATACAAAGATGTCTACTGTTAAAACAATGTTTTTATATCCAGGACACCCCGTATATACATTTTTTCAAAATATAATTGCTTTCAGTTTGAAAATTAATAAATATTTAAAAGTTTATATTATATTTTATAAATATAATATTTAAATATTTGCATTTACAAGTAAATGTGAATTATTCATTTATGAATTTATTTATACTTAACCCAGCTAAAATTATTGTGTTTATAATTTTTTAAAATAGTTTAGAAATTACTGGAATAGTAATATCAATTATTAAATTTAATGTATGTTAAAAAATACGGAAATATTTGATCAATTATCTTCTTTTAGTGTTCTTTTTGTCTAACTTCATAACTTTTGCTATTGTAGATCTTGTATCGTAAATTATTTTGGAGAAGGAAGTGTTAAAGGCATATCCAGCTATCGTTTTAGAACCGATCAATACTCTTTTGCAAAACCTGATGAAGATTGTGTATGCATAAATGCAACTAAAGGCTTGGATGGGGAGAGTCATTGCTTCTTAAAAGGTGTTCTAGATTTACATACATGCATGGGTACGTTTATCTTGTTAACTTTATTTATTTTATTCACTGTATCAGTTTAACAGTATTATTTAAATTATGAATTTTAAATAATACAGATACGATTACACTAAATTAATTTTTAGGCGCTCCAGTTGTATTATCATTTCCTCATTTGATGTGGGCTGATGAACAATATCAAACATCTGTAGTTGGTTTAAATAGCGAATACAATGAAAAGTATGAGACAATTTTAGATTTTGAGCCAGTAAGACATTTGTTTTAAGTAATGAACAATTTTTAAATGTTTGGTTTTAGCATCTAGGTTTACCACTTAAAGGTGCAATTAAAGTTCAATTTAATGTAGTACTAAGAGCAGTTAAATATGGTCAAACTGTTATCGAATCCACTAAAAATTTACAAGGTTCACTTTTACCTTTAATATGGGTGGAAGATGTAAGTATTTGAAGAGCATTGTTCAAATTAATCTGATTTTTAATTTTTTAGGGTTTTGAACTAACTGATAATTTAATTGAAGAAATAAACGAGCAATTACTAGATAAATTAATTATTGTGGAAGGTGTAAAATGGGGTTTAATTGGTGTATCCTTATTTATAATTTTAATAAGCATTATCATATTTATAGTTTTTAAATGTAGATGAACATTGCTTTCTTTTGTTAAAAAAAAAGAAACATAACTTGTATTACAAAATACCATTTCTGTTTTTATAAATTAGAAGAGTATTTTAAATAAACTTTTTTTTGATCAAATTTAATGGAGTTTTTTGACATGTAATTAAAACATTATTAAATGTGTAAATGTATAGTTTTAGTAAAAATCCAAATTATTTTGATCTATTAATTTTTTTAAATATTTTTAATCAACAATTTTTAGTTTGAAAGTTGTTACATTTTTTCTTTGTTATACTGCCCATGCTTCATATCCATTCAAAAGTTATTAAAATATCTTAAATTCAAGGTTGAACAAACTTACCTTCTTATCTTTAATTAGGCCTTCCAAACTACTCTTTTAGAGTATTACAAAGATAAGCAAAGAGGTATCTATGCATCTAAATATAAGGAGTAATATATGTATACAGACTAAATATTTAGGTTTGAATGAAAATTACATGTAAAATGTAGGTATATTAAAGTAAACAGATATAATAGTAATCATTAATTAAGTGAGGATAGGATTATATGCGATAATATGTAGGTATGTTATGTAGAGATGGAGTTATTAGGCCAAGTATGTAATAATTTAGAAGAATATGATAAAGCAATAGGTTAAGCAGAGCAATAAATACTAAGGAATGTACAAGCCGAAAAAATTGATGTATTGGTTAACTAAAGGTATGTTTCCCAATAATTTTAGTTAAACGAGTTTGCCACGAAAATAGAAACTAAGGAAGTCGTGTGTGGGCTCCACCTGAGGTTAGACGTGTCATCAACATAATGTAACTTATTTTTATTATTTTCAATAAATTTATAGCTGTGGTATGAATCTTCATTATTCGGAAAGATACTCATGATTCGGAAAGAGGATAAACTTCTGCAAAGCATGTTTCGCAGGAACCGGGATACACCTCAATTAAATATGTTAGAATGAGAGGGATGTAATATGGTTAAACAATAGTTGTAATTGTTAGCTATGCCATTCAATAAAGTAAAACTAGCTTTGTTTCCTTACCATATTAAAATAATTCAACTTGTGATTCGATTAAAATATTCATTGGACACATTGAAAGAGATTGTTGTTAAAGTACATAAATTTGCTTTTATCCCAATGTAAAAAAGTTATTTCAAATATAATTAAGGTTAATAAGCAATAAGCAATTTAGAAACTACGTTAGTAAACAATAAGGGGATGCTTAAAATACCTCGGTACATTCATGTGGCAATGACATAATTATTTTGATAGATAAAAGTGAATAAAAATAATGAAGCTGATAGTGTACTAATAATTTATAAATGATATTACAATAAATTATGATTTAAAACCACTGAAATGTGCTTAAAATTAATTACATTTAGGAGTGAACTTCGTTTCTCGTACGAAGTTGTAGGGTACGGTATAACTTTTTGTGCCAACTACAACAAAATATCAACTCATTCATTATCAGTGGCATTAATTAATTAATTCTTGCTTTTCAGTGGGCAACAAGCAAACCCAATCTGTTATACGTGTCGTATAACCTGCAGTTACATTGTTAATCAGAAAATTTGATTTGTTATAAGATGGATCATTTACATACTATTAAACTAGAATTTCATCACTACTTTTGTGATTTATAAATTAATTACTTTTAATCCCTACATTTAGAAATAAATGTAATTGTTGATATAGTTAATATAGTTCAGCTCATAAAGTTATTCTTTTTGAAATATTTTTATTAATTGGAAATATATATTGATTTACGACTTTGTTTGCTGGGAATGTGTCTAAAAACATGCTACGTACGGTTTTCTTGATAAGCAATTGTACTCAAATAAATGGGAAGGCGCAGATCCCAATTTTACTAAAATTGGATAAAATAGCTATTTATGCACCAAGGAAGTTATATAGATGATAATGTCTGGACAGAGATGGAATCCATCCCTTGGGCCAAGGGCCCCAGGGATAACGCCCGGTGGGCGTTATCATCTAGTAACTCCATTGGTGCATATAAGATTTTATCTGTCACTTCATTATTATTTACTTATGTGAGGGAGTTATAATGACAGCTATATGTCATTAAAACTCCCTCATATCTATAACTTCCGCTAATAATGGTCCGGATGCTATAAATAATGTTATGTATCTCATATCCAAGGCATTATAAGTAAATAATAGCGAAGTGACAAATAAAAAATTTAAATCATTCCACAATTTTAAAACGCGAGGTTTATTTTTAAAAGACAAGTCGCCTGCTTGTATGAATCAATTTTGAATTAATTAAATGCTACATAACATTAAAATTTTAAGGCCTCAATTTTATTTCAAATAAAATTCATAAACAAAGAGGGAAAAAACATTTACTTTTCGTCATTGCCAGATAAAGAAAAATTAATATAATTGGCAGTTAGAAAAAACCTGTCCAAGTTATATGTGAGTCCGTGGCATGGAATAATTTTTCAGTTCAAATTATAATTTACTTGGCAGATAAACGTGTTGTTTTCCGTCCCCGATAAAAATACTTGCAAAATTCTAGGGTGGATAGACATCGGTTCTTTCATCTTAGAATTCCTAATTAAATATAAGTATTGAAGCTTTTGTGTGCATGAGCATAGTAAGAAAAGCTTAACAGTTAAAGTTTTCAGTTGCAAATGCCATGGTTAATTTTAATAAAGTTGAATTTTGTTCGAACAAAAATCTAAACTTGACCTAGGCTACTGTATCTATGAATCAATTTATCTAAGTTAAATCGGGCAGAATAAGTGACGTTGTGTGTGGAGAACTATGAAGAAAATTCCAAGGGTACCTAACACCCAGGATCTTGGCGGCCTTTCTAGACAAATCCCCTTCTAGAGACGTCAGGACAAGGCATTTATGAAGCTAAATCAGTAGCAGTGTAGTAGCTTCCAATGAGCATACCTAGCCCACAAAAACCCAATAAATGATCTAGAAGACGTGAATGCTTTACGATTGCCTGTAATAACAGATTTATTTACATTTTTTATCAAAGAATTTATTTCCTGTGATTTCTGTGTTTGTTGGTAGTTGTCATTTGAATTAATTTTATCCGGACCAGAAATAAACAAATAAAATTAAGTAATTAATTTTTGTCAGAAACCACCACACACAAGCGTCAAAGTATTAAATTGCTTTTCATAGATATCAATTTCCTGAGCAACCACTTAGACTCATTTAGTATTAAGAATTATGTTCTGACAGATCGTCGAGTCAATGTTAAATATTCATTTACATGTCAAAAAATCTGATTTTTAATTTACTTGTATACCTACCCTTTTTCATTTTGGACAAAACAAACCTATTCTAATAATTTTCAAAATTCAAATTGCTATACTACTTTAATTAATCCGTAACCTAAATGGTTGGAATTGGCATGTGACGAGTTTACCTTATTAGAGAGGAGTCCGCGGGCTCGTTAATGTTATTCTTCAAAAGGCATCGATAACTTAAGTAAATTGTGCAAAGTAGAAGTATTTTTAAAGAAAAATACTAAAGTTAACAAATTAGCGATCCACAAAAAATAAAGTTTTCGTTACCCATAAGCAAACAGTCAATTTTCAATAAGTAGTTTTAACCAGATCCTCGCAAGAAGCCAAGATACCTGAAATAAAGATCTAATTTTTATATAAAGCTAATCCGTGGTAAGGATAATTTCTTTAACAGAGCTTGTAACTGTCAATTTTGTTTCGGGATGCCCTTGCCCAATGTTGTGTAACCTCAGGGAACAGTCTGGGTCCTGTATAAAAAAACCAAAGAAACAAAACCAAACACTAATAATATATTCGTGGGCTAGTTAATTGACATTTAATAATAAATATGTTACAATTATATACAAAAGGAAAAGGGCACCACAGCATCTCCTTCCAACGAATATCCACAGCCTCAAGGGTGAGATACCGAGATTCCCTTGAGGTATATAAGATGTTAATTAAATTGAGCAACATAAATCAAACTGGCGAAATAATTTTGCGTGCTTGTAAACCTACAGTTATTGTATCTTAATAAACAAAAATATAGCGATAATTATTTTCTTATTAAACTACTATAAATTTATAACAAAAGAGCTCTTGTTTTGCATTTTCAAAAAAAAATTGAATACCACCAGATTTGATAACACTATGGATGTCGACTCGTTTTCCAAAATTTAAAGCAGTTGAAGGCCACGAATAAAAATTTATTGTAGATGATATGAAGCAAGCTGTTATGATAAGACAAATTATATGACCTAAGAAATTTACGTTAAAGCAAATGTATATGATTAAAGATTGAACATAAAAATGAGCTAAATTAATGTATTAATATTCTTAATGACTGGAAACTCTAGTTGTCACAGAATTTCAATTCGAAACCCTTGCGCAGCAAATCCTCCAATTATAACTTTTCTTAATTGATAAAGACGCTCCCAGCAGACAACAATCTTTAAACTTAAAGAATTAGGAATTCTCCTACCTCATCAGGCATGATCTTACGCAGAAAATAAGCCACAGCTGTGAGTGGTGACTAAAAAGCTTGCCACACTTAAACGCGTCTCGGTGCTCGCTAGAACGCTAAGCGTTAAAAAAAATAAATACCAAAAATATATATTTACCCCTTATTTTGAGGGGAGAAACCAATAAAGGACCAGGACCAGTATTTGAGAATGGAATTATTCTTAAATATGAACTTAAAATCTGGAGCATCTAAAATAAATACAGGAGTTAAATTTAACAAAATATGAAAAGGCAAGGGCTTGCCAAAATTATAACGGCTGCAAATATTAAACACAAAATCTACACTTCCATGAATAAAAGATTTAATACAAGTGAAAGTTCTATCGCCAAATGCAATTTTCGACTTCGGGATTTTATCAACCACGCGACTATCAAAAATGAGACGCGGAAACATCTTTAAATGAAATGCGCGCCTTGCTGAATTCGAGATTTAAGCGAAGTTAAAAGCGGCAAGAAAAAATTTAATGTTACAAGCTTAAGAAGGTTAGATCATCACAAACATCCAGAAAAGTAACTGAAGAGGTGAGTAATTGTAATTTGTTTTAAAACTTATTTATTGAATAGCATATTTCAGAGATATAGCCAACACTATTAATATTTCTGTTTGATCAGTGTCCAAGAAAATCAATCGATTCATCTAACGATACAGCAGGTGATATATCATCTGAATCAATAGACATAGATATATCAAGTATAAATAAAGAAACATTGCCTCATACACAATATATTTATGATAAGAATGATGCAATTTATACGAGAACCAGAAATTTAAATGAACAGGATACAGTTTTAAGTTTGAATCCATATAGTAAAACATCTACTACAAGTAGATCTTTATTTAGCAACAAAGAAACGGCCTAAAAATAAAGTTCTACGAGAAACTGCTGGATTTTAGGTCTTCTTGTACAGACATATAATGTATCGGCAAATATTAAAGGGCAAGTTTTTGCTTCCAGATTAAAATCACTTCAAAATGAAAAAGCAAAAATGACACCGAAAGAGATCTCCTTTTAGTTTTATATAAAAATACAAGTATGGATAATTAAAATACATGTAATTCAAACAATTGTAATGATTAAGATTGCAAATCTAATAATAATCATTCTCACACAATCATTAATTTAATCTTACTATATTGAGTTTATAAATATTATACTGCTATGTATAAAAAAATTAGAAAATAAATGTTATTACATAGTCATTGACTAAAAATTAAAAAATTATTTATAATTTATTAAAATACATTAATTATATTTCACATTTATTTTAGGTAATCTATAAATATAAAATTGCAAATTATAAAATTCTTCTTTTTTGCTAGGACCATAATCTTTATGTGCTAGTGCAAACATTTACTTTTTGTTTTTATTTTAAATAAACGGCTTCATGTTTTTTGGGAAATGCATTTACGAATAAGTGTTTCCATGTATTTCTGAGGGCTATAGCCAGTAAGGGCATAATGATAACTGGTAGTGTTGAATGAAATGGCCGCAGCTTCATATCTAGTATTATGTTGACAACACTTAGAAAAATTGATTCGCTTTCCACCTGTAAATTTAAATCTTGTAAAATGAAAAACAGACAAAGGAAACTTATACATTATGTGCCTGTAGATTTCATAATTATTGAATTGTAATATTCTGCATCATTGTTATCTATATTTCGGATTAAACTAGACGAATTCTGAACTAATCAGTGCATTACGAGAACATAGTTAGTCTCATTAGGATATAGTTTACACTAAAAGTATCCAATTTCAGCACACTTTCCATGCTGTCCAAAAATATGTGATGGACTATTGAGTATATCTATCTTTAGATTTTGAATTTTGTCTGGAAATGACACAAACTGACTGATACAATATTTTGTGGCTATTGTAATTGCAAATCGGAGACGTTTACATCTCATTTTTAATAAATTGGTTAAATATGACGGAACTGCTTTATTTGTGGTACTGCTATATTATGAGAATGAATTACAATTTAAGATAATTAGTAATGCAGGTATATAACTTACCATAAATTATCAAATACTCAGGGTTTCTATCTTTATCACACTGCCGAATGTTCGGTGTCGCTACTCGTTTATGTTGCGCTTCGGTAAAACTTGACCAACGTTTCCTTGGTTTTCTTTGTCAATGTGATAATTATTACTAAATGAAAAATGCAATTTTATAAATAACCAAAGGTGGCTTATTTATGTTTATAATAA
>JAHWXV010165400.1:0-13686 GCA_024586415.1 Phrixothrix hirtus
TGTATTTCCACTAAAATTTTGACATCGAAAATTTTGGACGAAAACAATACTTTCTCTATTCTATATTTCATATAGGTAAGAGAAAGTAAAAATAATTTAGAAAAATTTATTCCTCGACTGAGGTTCGGTCCCAAGACCTTTGACTTTACGCGCCAATACTCTACCACTGAGCTATCGATAAATGAATCCTTCTAAATTATACACATATTAATTAATGTGAAACAGACAAATTTACTCAAAACCAAACCCCAGTCGAGGAACGAATTTTTCTAAATTATTTTTAAATATCTAAAAATACATATAAATCTTTATACTTCTATTCCTTCTATGACAAATTAATTTTCCTTTATGTATTTGAATATTTTCACAGTTAGTGAATATAAAATCAGACTCCACTCTTCCAGCGGTGCGAAACTTACTCTGTAAGCTCATCGTTGGTTTTAAGTAAATTTGTCTGTTTCACATTAATTAATATATGTATAATTTAGAAGGATTCATTTATCGACTGGTGTTAAGTCCCTCGATAGCTAAGTGGTAGAGTATTGGCGCGTAAAGCCAAAGGTCTTGGGATCGAACCCCAGTCGCGGAACGAATTTTTCTAAATTGTTTTTAAATATTTAAAAATACATATAAATCTTTGTAAAGTATCTTTCTGATAAAAGAATTCAATTTTCTACATAATTTTGTGGTGGTAGGCAATTATCGCTGAACTGAACTCTGCATATCTTTGTGAGCACTTCAGCATTAGAAAAATTTACGAGTGGCGCCAAATTTAAACAGGTGACAATCTTTTTGAACCATCTGGTATATTAGGTAAACCATACAGAAAATTGCAAACATTCAAGTTAGCCTTATTTTATCTAAATTCTTTATCCACAAAAATAACATCATTACCTATAACTTTTTACATACTTTGTTCGGTGTATAATGAGATTAGAAAGGGTGTTACACAAAGTGTTGAACATTCTAGCTCATATAGTACGCATCAAAATGAGTGAAAAACTTTATTCAACATAAACTCTTTTCACAAATAATATTCTAAACACCTCCCTTCCACCTTAAGTTTCGCATTTTCTAATAAAGTCGCTCTTGTAATTTAACTAAATCCAATTGGGGTTTGCTTCGATTAAAAATAGTCTCGGGTCCAGTTCTATATAGTATAGTTAATTATAACAGCATCGTTAAATAGTCGAATGTATCGTTAAGATCCATTATTTATTCAATTATTTAACAATATAGTTATGATAACTAAACTTTAAAACTAGGATACAGAAGGAATTGAAAAAACTTCAGGTTTAAGGACCCAAGAAGCCCCTCTAGCAGGGATCGCATATGACGAATCTTATGCTCAAAGAATTTAAAATGCGAATATCCAGGAATAATCTCCAATTAGGACAGCGCTACTGATCTGCATGATATCTTGAGAAGGTGTCGAAATCTCGAATCAGTTTGGCAATTTGAGTTGATTTATGAAATCCTACACTTAATAAGTAAACTGATAAAATGCCGATTGCATAAATGCATTAAATGTTCACTATTGTCACAATCTAAAATAATTTTAAACCAGAAATGGCTTTGGTTCATCACTTTCAAGGCGAAGGTGTGCGGCGACTAACTAACGCGACGTCAGGGTTTATCTAAACTAATTTGTGACAAATCGCCTTGAAAGGGTTAGAATACATTAATCATCAAAATAGGGCACCACCAAATGTTGTTTTACACTGAGCTTCCGTGCAAATCTGGAAAATACTACAAGGCCATTGCTAAATACCATAGCGATGGTTGCAGACTATACTTTAGGTAAGAGCTGAATAACGCTAGTTTAAAACGGATTCGTTCACTGAACTATCCAATCTCAGGTTGCAACGTTGTCGTACACCTTACTTAACCTATAATTGAAAAAAAGGTGTCTATACTACTTAAATAAAAAGATTACAGCTAAATTAATCAAGCTTAATGGAACAAAGAAAAAGGAAAACAAAATCACATCTGGTTTAAAGTTAAATATTGGGGTAACGTCAAACATCAGGTGATCGAAATTATCCTCATTCTCGTACAGATAAGTTGTACATTTAGGTAAATTACAAAGCAGCGTAAGTATGCTAATTTCGGTCAACATAAGTAAATAAAAATCTTGGTTGGGCATAGGTATCCGTAACTGACTTAATTGGCAACGGTTATAAGTGATTGGAATACATGTGAATGCCCAAAAGTTTGATTAAATTCCGCTAGATGCACTCACAGAATTGACACATTTAATTAAAAGTCGACACCCAACTTGACATTTACTTACTTACTAAATAATAAAAATGATGCTCTGTACTAATTTTTCAGCGACCCCTCGCATAGGTCAATTAAACCTTCTTGATTAATAAAGAAGCACTATTCCGCCTGTTGCTTTCGGAAGTTATAAACAAATTTTATTACATACAAATGTCCATAGGACCTTGATGCCTGTATTGCAGTTTCGTCATACTCCACGGTAACTCATCCTGTCACATATCTACTAGTTTGAGTCACGTTCAACTAATGCAAATGAACTGCCTGGTTTTAGGTGTCGAAAGGATGATCCCAAAATGGATTACTGAAGTTGCTGAAGCTAGACCTTCAAAACTCTATAAAACCAAAAAACACACTCCACGGCGTTTGAGGTCAATATGATGAAAAGTGAAGGCGTTAATTATTTAAACTGTAACCACCCACTATATGTTACGAGGCAGGTCTACTTTAACCAAGGTTCCGGCCAAAAGGTCACCAATCATTAACAATAAAAACTGATTTTCTTCATTTCTAACAATACAATACCGAAGTTAAAACATGGCGGTCGTGTCTACTTTGGTCAGACCAGTTTTCTCTTCTTGGAAAAACGGGAACATTTGCGTTCTTATTAACCGGATTTAATTCCACCAATTAGGAAATCTGATTTCAAAAACAAACCATTTAGCGCTAGGATACGCGCGGCAAAATGGTCAAACATTTTCGAAGTTTACTCAAAGTGTTAAAACTTGCGTCATCTAAAAATTGTTCTCTCAACAAAATACTGTATATTTTATAATATGGAACAATTCATTTACACGACAGGGGAAAGACGCCTACTTCTTCAGAATTTATTATATTTCTTAATTAAAAAGATTTTTAACAGGACTAAAATAATTTAAATGATTTTTCCTTAAATAAAATAATTTCTAACCAAACTAACGTAATTAAATTGGCAGAATTAATTATTAAATAAATGAAATAGGGATTTTTTTTATTATAACAATAAAACAAAGAATTGATTTAACATATCTTGTCATATACGAGGTACTTTCAAGAAGCTTACTAATCTGAATTAATAAAATTATTCATTAAACAAGTTTTACATTTAAATTCTTATATATACAGCATGCTTAAAACAAAAGGTGTTTCACACTATTTAAAAATATTTAATACGTGCGCTCTGAAAGTGACTAGCATTAACCGATTGAACCATAAATTAAAGATTTGAAACAGTTAACCAAACATATTAAGTTGTCTAAAATATTTAATTAGCAACTGAACATCATGGCCATACGTATGCAAAATTTAATTAGTTTGGTGTTATGTACAAGGATACGGTATTTCATAAATAATTCACTCATAAACAGCGACATTTGAATAATTAATTTGCACAGTAAAAACACAGAATCATTATAAACCAGAACTGACACTTTGATTTGGCATGAAAGATCGCATATTTGTTATGCTCAAATGGTGCCCGCCATCTTTACATGATATACGTTCGTATTTTCGTATATTTATTGCAAATCGAATATAACCAACCATGCATATTCAAAATATGCATTTAAAATCTAAATAAAATATTGTAAATAAATAATATGTAAATTCTTTGCAAATTACAAAAATCTTATAAATAGCACAATATTATGTATTGCGACATATTTAATTTAATATTTAAACAAGCTTTAAAAATATTTATTGAATTAATTTGTACCCCTTTCAAAATACAAGCCCAGAGAATTTACACAACGCCTCCAACGGTTTTTCCATTCTTCGTAATAATTCTGGAAGTCGTGTTCAGTTAGGCCGTTTAAAACCTGTGTAGTGACTATTTCAACGTTTTCTATTGTTCCGTAATGATGACCTTTCAATTGCTGCTTAATCTTCGGGAATAAAAAGAAGCCGCAGTGAGACAAATCTGGACTGTAAGGCGGATATGGAAGCACTGGAATAGGTCTCTGGTCCAAAACTCTGGTGGTGGTGTCGTAGTGCAAGATCCAAGAAACGCCAAACTCAAGTCGCACACAAAAAACTGTTTTTCTCATACGATCAAAAACTTCACGAGAGTTGATTTATTATCTGACCCAACGGTATAAATTCTTTGTGAACAATTCAACGACAATCAAAAAAGACGATAAGCGGGAATTATACTCTCTATTAGATTTGCCTGTTTTAAAGCGATAAAGGGCAAATAACTTTAACTTTGTCTTAAAACCACCCATGATTGAAGTCGATAACATCGTTTTTTAAACGGCGGAGATAGCTGTGAACACCTGTACTACTTATGCTACACGATTAGGTATGGTATCTTTGATCTTCTATTAGTAAGGCCATGTAAGTAGAAAGGATTTTGATCCTCTCTGGAATTCACAGTCCAAGAGAATATACCTTAAACTGATGTTCTACACTAACCTTAAAGTTACCAGAGGCTTCGTAACACTAATAACATCTTGGGCCTCGCAGACATGCTTGGGTCTGTGGAAGGTATTCACAACAGAGTCCGAAAGGAAGTAGCATATCACTAAAACTACTGCCGGAGTCCTAAGGAATCAGATAACCAGTACAAATGCCCAAACTACTCACCCAATTAGGAGAACAGGCTTAAAATGCTGTATCAGCGCTGGATTAAGGGAGATATGCTTGTGATAGCACCTCAAAAACTTCAATACCGTTAATAAACATTTACATAATATTTTTCCAAATCAACCTTTGAATGGTATAAAGAAAAAACCGTACCGTAGTGTACGAGGGCTCATGGAATATCTTCTAACACAAAATGCTGACTAGAACGAACAATCCTGACAATTATTGACAGAGGTGGGTGAAGCGGTATATGAAATGGAGAACCGTGGCCCAGATATGACGGTAAATCAATCAGTTCCTGGAACATCAGTTTGTAGCATCTATAACTGCGCTTCTTTAGTGCTTATGAGAATATATCGGCCACGTATACGTCCTACCTCTCGCCAGCCAGACTTGCACAACGAAACCGATTGTAGACCAGGCAAATCAGATGCGATTCTGCCAGAAGCGAGTTGTAAATATCGTCCTAGATAGAACGGAAGAGTCACTAGGGATACAAGCCGATCTCTGCCCGAAGTGGCGCACCTACCACTATTACGAACCTAAAGGTATAAACCCCGCCAATAGCTGTACAGAAAGGATACAACACAACTAAACGACTGTATAGTGGAGTTGGAAGTGAGCGAAATTCGTGAGCAGAATCTTGGAATTTCAAAATACTACTGTATACGTATTTATTGGGGGCATGTAAATAGAGCGCGCTTGATCCCAACGGTATATACTAGTCCTATGTGCGCCTCATACGGTTGTATTGTCCAAGGGAGAAAATTCACACACCACTAAAGACTGGAGTACATCACCATATGGTAGAGTGCAGCCTCAATAAGTGAGTTACAATAGAGATTCTCTAAATTAAATAGTTGGTTAACACCTTGACAGTGGAGAGCTTAATAAAGAAACATAGGTTAGGGACTAAACCGTTCGACATCTTTTCGCTCGACCTAAGCAAGAGCTTCAACCTGTCGGTCAGTCTATCGGTTGTTTATACCACCAAAGGTTATTAGTATACTGTTGCGTGGATATGACATGCTATTACAACTATCTAAGCGTTGGGAATAACCTAATATACCCAAGGGTTCAGTCCTATCGGTTTATGCACTGCCCAGAGTGAAGGTATTATATACACTGACGAATCAGAGATACTTCTTTCATGAAATCCACTTCGTTAACTGACCCAAGTGACACTCTTACATGCAGACTTGCTCGAGAGCAATAAAGTCCTCGTGATGTTCAATGTGTAACCTTCCTGCTGACCCTTATTCTCAAAAGTTGAAAGATAAACTACGCACGTTGATGTCTTCATGCCACATCACAATCACCCATCTTCCTTACACTATGAAAGAGGGTATTTCGACTAATTAACCCACATGGAGGGCACAAACACAAAAGTGGTCAGATATTGAAACAGGCAGCGAATTCTAGTAGCTAGTCATCCTGAGCAGATGCCTTGTCCGTCTTTTCGTCATGATAAGACCATGTTCAAGCCGGGAAAGCTACAAGGAAACTTCTTAACATATAAGGATATCCCTTTGAATTCACTTTATTCACACACGTATCGTGCGGCTGCACCAAAGTAAAGGGTGTATCTCATATTTTCCAATGACTTTGGAAACGTTACCTGAGAGGTTCCATTGTTGCCCTCCCTGTATGGATCTTTGTAGCTTCATTTTAATTTCAAGCATTAAAATTTTAATTTTAAATTAAATGATAATTACGAGCCGCCACTGGCTATATTTTTTATTTTCAACAATCCTTGGTTTATTTTACTTTCATTTATTAAAACCTTCAATTTTCAATTAAAAAGTTTAATCATTTATTTCGTATTATGAATTTTTGAAGACCTATAACTTCTCAGGAATGCAAATTTGTATTAAGGTAAGTTGCGTTAAATCATTATATTTTTGGTTCCCCTACATGCCCCTGCTTTGTGTCGGTTCTTAGGTTAAACAGCCCGTATATACTAAATTATTTGGTGATGTGAAAGTAGCAATATTCATACAAAATAATATTTGTTAAAATTTTGTTCGCGACTTTCTCAAATTTTTGGAAGATTTCATCCATCTTTTTTGTCATGTAGAAGTAGAAAGTGTTATTTTGTGGACTTTCTGACGACGGAAATCATTCCTAATTATCCCTAAGGTGAACACAATGCGTGTAATTTTAGAAACTATGCTGTAAATTACCGTTATTTTTATGATTGATTAAATACGAAGAACGAATTTAAAACAATTTATCATTGCTAAATGTAATTTAGCCATTAACGAACCTTTGTGGCATTTTTTGTTCTGTGGCATGGAATAAGATTTATCTAGTATTACTTGCAATCGAAATTAAATTACCTTTATGATATTAACAATTGATTAACGAATATACCACTTGAGCTTTCAGTAATTGCTTAAGCATTTGGAAAAATTAAACTTTGCGTAGCTATAAATTTTAATTAATTGAAAACGAAATTAATGTCACGCAGTGATTAATAGCTTCTTTACATTTGTATGTAAAGTACGGGTTTACTTGGCAAAATAATACATTTATACATCAGTGACTCTTAAATATTGAGAAATTCCTCTTGATATGTATTGCAATTAGAAGTAGAGTTTGCGCACGTTTAAGGCCCTTAAATTCGGTCTTTTGTAATTAATTGCATATAGAATCTTTAGAATATTTGATATTCCTAATCCAATATAATTATTAATTTTGTATATTTAATTTTAGCGTTGATGTGTTCACAGAGTATATGAACTTTCTCGAAACATTTTCATAAACCTGTTTGTGTAATTTTTCTTATCCTTTCTTAATAAGTCAAGAAATTAGTAAGTATTAAAGATTTGCATTTAATATAACGCTGCAATTATCGATTCTGTTAAGAAATCCTGTTCGTCTTGCGGAGAGAAACATATACAGAGTGTTCCACCTTAAAAACATCTTTCATTTTCTTCCCTCTTTGATTTTACTTTAAACAGGTGTCTAATTCGACAGCTTTACCATTAAGATATATAAAGTGTAGCCTGATTATTGTATTGTCAATTTTGGTTCGAATTGTTTGACTACGGCCGATTCCGCACTTCTCACGCTTACATTCCGTTTCGTTTTTAATGATAAATTATACCCTAACAACCAAATATCGACATTTGCTTTCCCTGTAACTTTATCCACTGACTCGATTACTCCATCAACGTCCTCAAAAAGTTACACCAAACTATCATACATGCAGATTTCAATTGCATTTCATAAAGAATTTATGGATTTGCTGATCGCCAGAACCTACAATCTTTTTTATTATCAATTAATAAATTAAGGTTTGATCAAAAGTGTTTCTCATTTTCCAGGAGATTCAAAATTGAGGGTATTATAAACGTAATTAGAAATCACTAGGTTGAAATTTTTGCATCGAATTTTGGGTGAGTAAAGCTGAAAATTATTTTTCAAAATTAGACGGATTGTACCTATCGACAGGTGCAATTCAGCAGATCGTCTTCTAGTCGATATTTTAGAATTTTCTACGTCACTATCCATCACACGTTCAATATTTTAGCCTGATTACCTACTTTGAGGTCTCCCAGTACGTTTTTCAACTCCAACAGATCCAGATTGTTCAAAATTATTCACTAAAAAATGAAAAATGTTCTCAGTTGAGATAGATTTAGAATTAATTAATAGCTGGGTACTAGTTTTGTCCAAAAATAAAATTTAAAGCAATTCGTTTTATTTAAAGTGTTTTATTTCACTTCTTTCAATGATCATGTGGCATTTAATTTCACCAACATTGTTTTAAAAATCAAAATCTAACTATGGAGTTGACCGTTACAAACTAAAACATAACCGGTTACGAAAAAACCCTTAAAAACAAAAAATCTAAAACACTTTAAATTAATGCAATAAATTGTGATATTGATACGTACCAATTATAGATCATAGGCCTAAGTTTTCAACTGCTACAACCGGGACACAAGGTGGATTCCACTTTTGGTGACAAACTGTGTCCGAAGACCGCAATAAAATCGACGCTAAAAACAGAACTAGTCAAGTTTTAACGGTCCCGTTAGTTAAATAAAGTATCTCTGCTTTACTTGTTACTAATTCTAACTAACGTAGAAATTAATTGAACAGAACGAATGAAGGTGCTTTCATAACTTTACTTACATACATGTTTACTTGGTATTATTCAGTGCTTTAACTTAATCGATATACTTTCTGAAAAATAATTAAAACGTGCTATAACTAAAATTGTAAATAAAGGATTTAAGTTATATTGCAAATAATTAAATAAGGATTCATATTAAGTTTTACTCAAATGTTTTGCATGAAAATCGTATACGTTCAATAATGAAACAAATTGAACTTAAATGATAAAACATTCGAGTCTCGCTTTCCCGTATATGATTACGTTAATAAAAATTATATCTAATTAGGTTAAATTTACCTAATCACAATTTGTTTGCCACAAACATAACAAAACTTTTACGTAGTTTCAAATTAGGGCTTGTTGATTTTACTGAAATATGCCAGGTACAATATGACATCTTATAAAAAAATTATATCTAAACAAGGCTTCGAGGTATTCAATAAAATAATGTATAAATCTCTAAATACTTTTCCGTTATTATTCATCGTTCGCCATCTTCTATAAAGTGTCTCTCATTAATCTTATAAACAAAAGCCCTGAATAAATATTCCAAAGATTCTGGAAAAGAATTAGGTCAGATGACGTATTGATGCTCTTCTTTTCAAACATTAACAATTTTTAGTAATTCATGCTGTTAGTAACAACCAATCTTATAAATCAAATTATTTTTTAAAATATCTCCTGTATCAGTTAAAAACGTCAATAACATTCTATTTCGTTTTTGTTTCAGCTGTCTGATTTTGTAGAAATCTAATAAATATTCTGAGAGAACTTTAGAAAGACAATATTAAAAAGATTTATTTTAATTTCCGCTGTTTCTGACTAAAAGTTCCAAGTAGATGAGGTAAATGTAATAGATATGTATTTTTATAAATATAAATGTACAACCATCCTAGCTAACATTATTCAGTATGCAATAATATTTGCGATATAAAACTTGGTTATTTGTTCTCCGCGGTAGTCAGCTATTTTAATTTTTTTTAATTATATTAATATAGAGACAACTAAACCTCTGTATTCATTTATTTAAATCCAAACACATTACATTACATTCGGTTAACCAAAATCCAAACAAGTTAAAGTGTTTAGATTAGTTAATTCGGTTGGTAACATTTAATGCAATGCTTATAGCTCGGAAATGCAAGAAAAATAGCGGAATAGGCCGACCTATAGATCGTCACACAAACTCTTTTGTGGTCATAAACATAGGTAGAAAATTGTAACATACACTAACTAAATTTAAAGACGGTTAAGGCAATTACAACTCGGACTCTTCGCAGTTGTTTAGTATTGTAACTAAAAACCATAACTATACAACTACTGTATATAAATCATTCGTTAGGGACATACAGAATATGTGTCTTGCATTAACGAGACGAATGTTATAGGTCTTAACGGAAAATAAAACAACTGCATTCTCACAGAGACAGCCAGGTTTCTCTATCTAACAGCTGGAGAATTATAGAGAAATTGGTTGTCGTTATGTGCATACTGTAAGACCTAAAGAATAGCCTCATCAAGAAGACCATTTGAAATTAAGTGAGATTTACTTCCGCAAACAGACAAATCAGGCAGGTTATTAAATAAAATTACTTCGGCTAAAGACAGTCAGAAAATTTATATTTTAACGGTGGGAAACTTGCTTTTATAACAGATTTATAACTGATACGAGACGTTATCATCCATACAAGATCGATTTTATTTAGTATTTAGAGCTCTTATAATTATTATATTTATACAACTTTATTTACATTCTAATTAGATTCACTAATATTCCATGTTTATTCTACATCTGAAACTTATATTAATATTATTAAAATTACTGATTTGTTTTATGTTTAATTATACTTTGTTAATCTTCCTTTATTTATTAGTCTTTAATTGCACTTTATTTAATACTATTTGATTATCTGATTACTCCTCTACGCTTACCTTATTTTACTTAATTGTTTGAGGTTGCTATGTAGTTCCACTACGACCTTTTAATATCTAAATGTAATTTAAAATAATTTTTATAATACAATCACAAGATGTAGTGATGGTGGAGATAGTAAATAAATTCAAAAGGTTTGTTATTTATGAAATTCAGGCTCTGACATCTCAATCAAGTGCGTGAGTATGAATCTTAAAATGTTAGCGAGGAATTCGAATTTGTGATACATGTATAATTTATAAATAGAGAAACACAAAACTTTAAGTTGTTCTGCTTATCACATGCAACATTATCAAAGACAAACCTATTTTAATGTGTATATTAGATAATTAAAATATATTGTAATAAAATCCTTAACTCAAGTTTTAGCTTATTAAATAAGATGTTTAAGAAATAAATTACATAATACCCTACAGTTTAAGAATTAGCCCTACTATTTGTGTAATTTTGACTAACATTTCATTTCCCCTCTGCATCCTAACATAACCCAAACATGTCTGACTCTTTAACACATGTCGTTCTCAATTCTTTTAATGGGCACCATTTTGATTTTCTAGTATTAAAGAGGTCTATCAAATGATCAGATAGACCTGACAGAAAATCACCTCACATCTGACATCTGTTCAATCTAATGAATAACCTGACAGTCTAATAATTATTACTTTAGTGAAAATGTAAATTTATTAAATATTCAAAATACATAAAATGTAGAAAACAATAAGATGTTACGCATCTTCCTGTTCGTACACGTTATAGAATGCTATGAAATGTATATATTTTAAACAACTTATTCATAAGAGAAATAAATCAACATCTGGTTTGGAAATAGTAGAGTTTATACAAAATGCATCAAATTCGAATGTACAGTTTATTTCAAATAAAATGTATACAATCAATAACGTCCGAGTCGCCTCATTATCATCATGCTATGTGGAGACCGCACTTGGCTGTGTATATTTCCTAAACACCGTTTGCAAAAATATTTGAAGCATTTTATACATAACCATAACCTTATTTTGATTACAAGCCGTCCGCAGTATTTTTTTAATAACCGTCTGACTATTGTTAATTAATTTATACATATTATCCCAGCTTCAGTTGTTAAAATTTTTCATTCAAGAAAATGCATCTGTTTACATTTTAAACTAAGTAAATCCATTTTTAGAAAAGTCGTTCACGTCAAATTCATATGCATTCAAATAAAAAACCCGACAAATAACCCTCATTTTCCTGTTGATTCAAGCACAGCTACCGCTGCGTTGTAAATTCCCTTGTTAAAAACAATTTACTTCTAGAACATTCCATATGATGTAAGATCCGGTAAAAAGTAGCATCATCTAAAGAAGTTTAAGTAGAAAAACTAATTCAAGAACCACCCTATATACTGGACACATGTTATACTGGCATAAAAACACATACCACGGGCTCGTGGTTGAAGATTTCTCGCGTTACTTAAAAACACTTACTTACCTCTAAAGTTAATTTCCGTGCCGAACGAGTAAGAAGCGATAATAATTTCATGAACAAAGAACTATGTGTATGTGTCAGGGCGAATGCCTTAAATAAATAAATTTACACCTTCTCCATAACTTCTAGGACCTTCTGCTGTACAACGAATTTCTACCTGCTTACTCCCGTATTAGAAGCTCCCTTCAGCGAGATTCAGTAATTAAGGAAGAATGAACCATCTGCTTTTTGCATTATTGTAAGTCGCTCTTAAGATCTATATTACCGCCCTCGTACTTGTCAAAGTGCACTCTGAGCATCCTTCGGGTCGTACGTCACAATTAAATTACATATATCTTCAGCCACATAATTACAGTTGATTTGAATTGAATAATCATGTCTGCTCTTAATAAATAAACTATATCCGTATGTATATATTACGTATATACAGCCAAAATAATTTATTTGGGTTTAATTAATTATCAGACTATTTGTAAATACTTTTTATTCTTGGTATGAGCGTGAATGCATAATTTTCAGAAATGTCTATAAACCCTTACTGATAATTAAATCTGTTTATATGTGCGAATTCTTGTGTTTTATCATTAGATTAAAATTATCTTCTCTTGCTAGCATTATACAGGGGCCAACCACTATGCAAACTATACGCAATACGACCGAGGCAATAATACGCAGTAAACATTGAAGATCTACTTTATACTGTAATAATAATTACAATTATTCATTCTATTCACTTGATATCCTGTTCACCTTACGAACAAACTTTTCCATCTTAATTGTACCATTTTGGTATCACATCCGTAACCATGACAAACCGAACAGGAGAAGCTGGCCTATTTTGACTTAACCCTATTAAAGCCTGAATATTGTAACATGTATACTGTTAAACTCGCCCTGACTTCACTGGCCTGGCCGACTATTATTTAGGACCATTACACTGAACCTAATTATGACATAGTGTCAATTTGACCCGTGACAATCTTTCTTTGGATAAAAACCTGTTTTACCAAAATTCGTCAAACTGACAGGAAATATCAATTTGGTGTTTGGATTTTGTTAAATTTAACCATATGGTCATTATCTGAAAAAAACATACGTGATATTCTAAGAGAGAACGTGAATATACTTGCTGCAAGAAATTAAAACAAAAAGGCTGTGGGGTTGAGCTTTTCTCGGAATATACAGCTGCGAATGGTTAGATTCGTATTCTCGATGGAGTTTCTCAGACTGAATGGAAAGAGGCAATTAAAATGACCGGAAACGTATGCAATGTACGAGCTATACCTGGCAGATCCCAAGACGGATACCAGTGCAGGCA
>JAHWXV010165418.1:0-11289 GCA_024586415.1 Phrixothrix hirtus
ATATATATATATATATATATATATATATATATATATATATATATATATTTATATATATATACACGAATATGGTACATGAGATAATCGATTTTTAATTTGTTTTCTATTAAATAACTTTTAATTTTAAAAATGAATGATACTACTAAAACGTTTACAGGCACAGAAGCTACGTCATTGGCAGATACCAGTAACTATGATTGTTAGTAGCAATACATCATTAAAGCCACTAAAAATATTAGGGTAAAATGTTCTGTGCTTAAGCATAACTTAAAAGCTGCTAGTAATTTTAGATTCAACGATGTTAACACTAGATATATAATGAACGCCTAAGCTTTTTTTTCTGCTTAAGCGACTACCTTCGGCATGATAAAATTATTTATCTGTAGATACCAAGAATTAACGCTTCATGTCATTTCGAGTATAGATTAATTATTCTATCTGATTTATTTGATTAACTGGTCATCACAATACAGAATCATCACAATATGATGGATGGATTTACACACAAAACAAATGAGTCGTTTTAATTACTATTCAACCGAACTGCATGATTAATTTGTATCTGACAATGAAACATATCTAAGCAGTGCTGCTATAATGTTAAACTCTTTGATGAAAGATGTCTAATTTCAATACCGATAGAGATACTAAATCAATAAATTTGAGGTTCAATTCCTGTTTAGTGAATTTGTTTTAGGATTGGTACTTTGCAAGTCAATTTGAAAATTAGTTATATACTCGTGTACATCTCTTTTATCCATTTTACAGTTTGAGATTTTTTAATATTTTATCGCTAACTACTTATTATTAAGAGATCTCTTTTAAGGAAGGAAAAATTCGACAAAATCAGATATCTTTAACATCTAAATAAGGTATGCAGTAAGCTTATGGGGCCTGTTCTTTTCCGAAGAATTTATCTAAACTGCACTATTTTATAGAAATACTGTTTTAATGATAAATTAATTTTATATGTTATTTTTCAAATTACTTACTTGAATTTATTTTTTAGCCAATCAAGTATTTAGTGCTGATAAACATAATTGACCCAGTTACAGGTTAAAATAGTTCAATTCAAAGCTAATAGAGATAATTTGCTAATAAATGCTTTTGATGCAACTAAGATTTTATTCAAGGATTTTTAGTTTGGAGTATGCCTAACGTATCAAAGTAATGACCAGCTTCTAGCTTAAATTACTACAGAAAAGCTTCATACTAAGAGCTTACGTCTAAGAAGTTGAGCAAGTGGATATATCTAGTAATCCTATTAAATAAATTTTGCGTTGAAATTTACAACACAGTAAATTTAATTTGCATGGAATTAATTATCTCAAAAACAAAACTGAAATACTTCCCGAGATAAGTACTCTAATGGTAATAACAGAGAGCAAACTATATATTCCCTAGAACAATTTCAATTTTATATTAGGTTCCATTCTATGACTTTGCTATGTCCATGAATAAACAGTGATCCTATAAATTTTATCAAATATGCACGCCCTTACTTGTATTACATAAAAGACACGAAACTGCTTTTCCTTTCAAATTCAGTACCAATCAGGTTTCCATGTGAAAGCTATTCTGTAGCTGTACTTTATTGAAACTAAATCATTGTTTAAAGCTGCGTGTTTGCCTTATTTTTGAAGTAGGATTACTATATTTTATGGCTTTTTAACATTATTAAATACGTGTAAAATATAAAACAACCTATTTTAGCATAACAGTAATGAATTTTAGAAAGTTGTTCGCTAAACTACAACATTTTCTAATCAAAAGTGATACTTATTTAGAATGCAGCAAAATTTGTCATATAAACGACAGGTTTCATTCTACGTTAGTTGTTCATATAATTAGAGCAATATGCTATAATTACATTAATTAAATGGATTTATGATGTGACATATTCTACATATAATGTTTAAAAAACGATTTGATAGATGCTCTGGTAACTTTCATCGCGTAATAAAATATTTTTAATTATACAGGTGGCTAACCGAAAACAGGAAAGGGCCTTTTAAATTAATATATGACAAAAAACTCGGATACGCCAATTTTATTTGTAAGGGACACAACTTTTCCAGGTAATACCGTTCAAGTTACTTCAGCTCCCAAACGGGTCCAAAAGGCTCACCAATAATTTTAAATGGCAATGTATATAAAAAAAACATACCATATGAAATTACACCAAATTCTCTTTATAAGGGCGTTCTTATTTTTCAAATCGAGGGACTAGTTTAGGAGAAAAATATCCACAATTTTCCAAAAACTTCAAATTTCGTATTGCAATAAGTTTCCAGCCGTCTAAGATGATCATGTTCTGTGGATTATGTGTAGTTGTGCTCGGTAATAAAACAAAATGATAGCCATAAATGTCGCGAGATATACGAGGTTTGGGGAAATAAAGGTGAAAAGCGGTGGGGGTTGGGGTGTAAAAAATTAAAAATTCGACATTTTTAAATTTTTAGTTATGCCAGATTTTACTGGATTAGTGAAACAATGTTTTCTGAACGTTCTTAAGTACCGCCGGCAAGAGCTTTACCCAAGGCATACCACGTGGAGGTTGGACGGTGGGAATGATACCCCGTATGTGTGTGTATCTGTGTATGCATTATGTGATTAAATGTGGAAAATTTGTTCTGTCTACTTCCATTCAAACATAATGAAGTTACTCAAAATGTTTATAAACATTTTAGACATATCCGGGACAATTTAGTTGCATGAGTTTACCTTGCATTGCCTTATAACATCTAAAGAGACAGGTTGAGTAGCATAAACTTTACTCTTTAGAAAACCCCAAAAAAAGAGATCTAACAGAGATAAATCTGCCGATCTTGCCTGTCATTCTATGGGTGTCCTTTGACCATTCTGCTGATCAGGAAACTTGTTATCTAGATACTGTCGCACGGGCATTGCATAATGAGGGGGTCACCATCTTGTTGGAATATTAAACGATGTTCCAACATTTCAGTTAACAATAGATCGACAATATTTTCTAACAAATTTAAATATATTTCACCAGTCAAGTTTCTAGGCAGAAATACGGGTACGACAATACGGTTACCATAAATACCTGACCAAATGTTCAGTTTTTCGGAATATTGAGTGTGTACCTCATGCAATATTTCAGATTTGAGTCTAACCAATAATGACAATTGTGACGATTAACGACACCGTTGAGAAGAAAGGACATTCACCAGCAAAACAAACGCTAAAAGTAAATCGGGATCAGCACGAATTTGCTCGCTTGCCTGTTTACAAAATTGTAAACGCCGATCAAAGCCATCTTCACTCAACTTATAAATAAAACTAATTCCTTAAAGATGAAACTTGTGACGTTTTAAAATAAGTTAGATGGTTATTCTTGAAATACCTGATTCACTTGATAGTTTTCGTCTACCTAACCTGGAATTTATAGTTACGTGACCCAGAATTGCCATTTCGACTAATTCAGTTTGCACGCGATTTTCTGTTTTCTATTGGATTCAGACCCCGTTTCACGAAAATTCCGTATTAAATCCACTATATAATTACGATGCACTTGTTTACCCCCATGTGTTTGATTAAATAAAGTTGCTGTCCTATTTGCACATTCGTTGTTTTTGAAAAAGGGCGAAACAATTTCAACCCTTTCTGCAATCATACGAGGATAAACCATTGTTTAAAAATGCAAATAACGATAATTCATGTAGAGCAGTTGTTGAAACACAGAATCCCCATAATGACAATTACCGCTATTGCTTTACAAGTACTTCCTCTATGACACTTTATTTTTTCGGCAGATTTGTGTTGCAATTGTCTATGACAAAAAAATATCTACAAACTTGAAAATATTTTCCCTCCTAAACTAATCATTTTATTTGAAAAATAAATATACCAATGGCTAGAGAATATGGTGTACTTTCAAAAACTATTGGCGTGTCTTTTACACTCGCTCAAGAGTTGAAGTAACATGAATGAAGTTACTAGGAAAGGTTGTCCTCCTAACAGATAAAATCTCAGTTTAAAGGCCAAAACAGCCTTGTCCTGTTTATTTACTGCTGCATTTTTAAAAAGACTTTGATTAATCTTCGAATAATTTTGAAGCCATAAACAAAATCTGAATATGAAAATATCTATAATACTATCTTAAAAATGAATTTTAAAGTTGCCAAGTGGGCTTGAATATAAAAATATTTATTTAATTTATTTGTACCTACACCAGATTGTTGACCTAATTTACAATTTCACCTTCTTTAAATATAGGTTTTGCAGTCGGTAACTTATCACACATAAAAACACTTCCAAAGTTTAAAATGTATTTCCTTGAAAATTTTTTGAAATCCACCTCAATTAATGCTCTCAGAAGGAACATTCCTATTTTTTTAAAGTTGAATTATACGGTTTGAAATATAATGCTGTTCTCATCTTATATAAATAGGATCTGTTCATTCCTATAGCGATTGTTTCTATCATTCTATTATGCCTATTGGACTCCTCTTGAAGCTTTTTTTGCGTCATTTGAATCATTTATAGCTTAAGTAATATCAGCTGTACAGACATTTATTGCTCAGAGTGCAGAAAGTCCTGCAAGTAAAGGTATGAGTGGAATTATTCCGCCGGTTTTAGGTGACATAACAGAAGGTACTTATATCTTCTGCTTCCACCTTATTGATTAATTACAGCTCGAGCGATATTTAGAGCTGTTTTTATTAAACTGGTAATACCTTTACCGCTAATATTTCTATTCTTTCTTGCGTGGAAAGCTAACGTAATATTTTTAAGAATTTTAGATTTAAATTTGATTAGTTTATGAGTCTATTTTTCTTTAACTCTCTTATACTTCTACGGAACTTCTTGCTCTTTTTAAGCTTTTTAAACCCCGTTCCTGTTTTTCGTTTTACTTTCATAATTCCCGCAATAGCAATGCAGCAGTCTTTTTACTAATAGAAGCGTCGACTGACTTGACACGTTGCCACCCCCTTTGTTGTAATAATTTATCGGCCTAATTACATTCACTTAAGCTATTTCTGTCTCTATACGCTATGTCATATAATTTACAAGACCCATCTAATTAATTGATTCCTTTATCCTGACTTTAAGAGGTTGCTCCAAATTAGTACCTTGCCCACAGAAATTATATCCAGGAATATTTAATTCAATAGACAGTTTATTAGTTGAACTGTTCATAAAACCTTTATCTCTCTTCCTTTTCGCACGTTGTTACAAATCATTGTGGTAATTTTTTTACATGACAAATAAATTAATGTAAGAACGCTTTAATTTTCATTAGTTCATTAATTTTTTCTGTTGTTTACTATTACTATGTATTCTATCTACTGTGTAATCGTAATAACTGCTTAACAGTATATTTTTGTATTCTAGTGAAAGAAAAATGGACGACTGAAATTTTTTAAAACGTTTATTTCACTTATACAGAAAATGTTTTCTATATCTTACAGTTAATATATATCTTATCTTAAAATTAATACAAGTCCTAAAAATAACTAGCGTTTAAGCTATCTCTAAATAATTCAATAAGATAGCTTACATAACAATGTAACATATGCAATAATATGGAATTATGCCGATTTATCTTTCGCAAACTATTATATAAGGTATAAATTTAGCTTTCAAATAGCCAAGTTTACATTTTGTTGTATGCTAGTTCTTATTTTCAGTAAATACTACAGAATCATGTTTACTAGAAGATCTAGCAGGTAATGCTAACAATGAAGATATATGTACAAGCCCATGCTAACTTACCGATGCAAAAGGTCTGATAGCGCAAGTTCTAGTATAAGATAAAAATTTTTAATTTACTAAAGACTTCAATTTCATAATTAACTATATCATTAAGGGTAAATATCTCGTTAATTACAGCTTTGTAAACTTCAACACAATTTCATTACTATTTTTCAACCTTTCTTTAATCAAAATTCCTGCTGTGTTCGAAACTAAAGTTATAGAATCAAATACCACTACAAAAAACATATAATCTGAAGCAACTTGCTCACTATCGCCGTTTCTTGTTATTGTTGATGTTTTAGTATTTTTCACTAATATTTTTGCCTTAATTAATTTTTCGCGACCCACTATTTTTTCGTTAACACAATTAATTGTTGTTTAGAATTACGATTTATATGTCCCGATTGAACTATTGGGTTTAAATCAAAAATAAAACATAATGCTACTTCAATAAACTTTAGATAAATACAATTATTTGTATAAGCAGTTAACACATGCCGAACATAATTTAAAAGATTCCCAATTCTAGCACTTTGCTGTGAACATAATAGTTCCCTATTACCGTAATCATAATATAAATTACAGGTATTTTCATTATTAACAAAATAAATATTCATATTCTTATTATCTTCGCTAATATCACTAATATTCTGCACTGTTGATGTAAGTGATGCAGCAGAAGTTAAAGCATTCTCATAATCGTTTTCATTTCTGTATTCAAAATAATGCACTTTAAATATTTCATAAGATGAAGAATTTTCTAAATTATCTATTTATAAGACATGTATTAATTTTAGGATAAAGCTGAAGCCGAATTGATTTAACATTCACTTGTCACTGACATCATTCTTGTTTCTTTGTGTTACATTCCCACGGTGACTAACCCAACTAAATAACAGTGGCATATGGAAAATAACAGAGAAGCTAACCAACTTGTTTTGATCTGTCAGTTAAATTACATGCTAATGGTGTATTCAACACAAAACATAACTCGAGGGGCAAGAGGGGAATAAATAAATAAAAATATATATATGTAGAAACACCTTGTTAAGGTGTTCGTTCTAAAAATACGGTTAAACATTCGTTGCAAATAAAAAACTGAATGTTTTCACTTAAATTCAGTTTTTACGGTTCCATAATCATTTTAAGAAGATTAAGTCACAAATAAATTAAATAGATACTTTTATATTCAAGTCTGCTTTGTAGTTTTAAAATTCATTTTTAAAATAGTATTATAGGTATTTTCATATTCAGATTGTGTTTACGGCTTCAAATCATTTTAAGAACATTCAAGGCTTACAAATAAATGAAATATCATACTTTTATATTTAAGTTTACTTTTAGTTTCAAAATTCTTCTTTAAAATCGCATTATAGGTATTTTAGCATTCAGATTTTGTTTACGACTTCAAATAATTTAAAATATATTCAAGACTTACAAATCAAAATCAAGTAGATAGTTTTATATGAAAATTCACTTTGCAGTTTCAAAATTTATTGTAAAATAGTTTACGGCTTCAAAATCATTTTAAGAGCAATCAAAGTCTTTCTTAAAAATACAGCAGTAAATAACTTACAATAAAATAGATTACTTTACTTTTCCAATGCTAAGTTAGAACCTTAAAATTGTGTAAAATCCTAACTAAGCTCAATCCTTTTATGTACACCATCTACCGTATGGCAATAATAACTATATATGCTAAATACTGTATAATAGCCGTTTGAAATGAAACGTCTATTGCACGAACAAGCATGATCCGAGATTTTCTTTCTCATCCTATTTGAATTAACTTAAATCTCTCTCTCCCTCTCTCTTTCTAGTTTTCCAATGCTAAACTTAAATCCTAAATATTTTCAAAATCCTAACTAATCTTAACCCTTTCTTTCATTACAATAATTATTATGCACAATAATAACTGTATAACAGCGATACCTGCAATAACAGCTATTATAGCTTTTATTTTCTAGCTTCATTTTTCTTATCTTCAATTAACACCTGCACAAGTTTATATTGTATTTTCTGTTTCATTATTCAATTTTCGACGAGTCATTCTGTATTGTATTCTATTTTCCATCTTATTATTCCATTGTCGGCACGCTATTTTGTACATTCATATGCCCACTTACTTGCTATTACTACTACTATTACTATTACTACTAACATCCGCCATTTTCTATTACAATAACGCCCACTTACTTGTTGAAGTTGACACGCCTCGTTTCCTCCTACTTAAAATTCATCTCTCTTATACTACAGATTGCCCACCCTTCGCGCTCACCCTAACCAAAACTCGTAAAATTCGATAATTAGACAACGCGTACCATTTCTTTCTCACTCGCATCCACATACCTCCACTCTATATCTCTCAGTTACTCTTCTTTTATTTTATATTAATACGCTCTAAAAGAAAACTCAGGTGAGGGTGGTGGTGGAAAAATCTACCCTGCCGCTCACGAAATCACCCTCCTCATCCCTTCACCCACAAAATCTCCATAACGTTAGTTGTTATACCACTAAAAATACAGAAGTGGAAGATAATTTCTCAGCGATTGAAAAAAATGCGGCGTTGTATTGCGGAAAAACGACAACGTATTGTGGAAATATAAAAATGGAAGGCAAATTCTCAGCAACACAATTGAAAGAAATGCAGCAATATAAGCATACATTTCCGAAAGGGAGCAATGTAGTTACCACTAGGTGGTAATAAATGTAGCTCATAACGTTCATAGCTTTTAAGTAGGTAGGATAAACTTGGAAAGATAAGGTTATAGTAAATCTTAATATAATTTCAATACTTTAAATAAGATAATTAAAAATTAGATTAATAGTACATGTTTATTCAAAATTTAAGTTGTAAATAATTGTATAGATTGACAAAAAGACCAATAGAAAGATTTAAAAAAACAAAAATACAACAGAACAAAACTTTTTAATCTTGATGCATGTTTCATAATCGTCCATTTTATTATTTACACTACCATTTTTAAAAGTAGATCTTGTTTTAGCTACATTTATGACCAAGATTGTTATACCAATTCGTAATGTCACTATCACTTCATAATTTTGACATTCCAAAAAACTATGCATCTATGTTATCAACATAATAATAAAGTGCATTCAATGTTTTAGCTTCTAAAACTATTTTTCCATAAGAATTCCTTATTAAAGCATTATTTTTCTGGCATAGAACGGTAAAATCTTTTTTCTGTAACTTCTGAAACAGTTATTAAATTTGTAGTTAAATTGGGAACATACTATAGGGTATTTATAAATTTTATACAATTAGTTTCATTTTGTATTTAATTTAATAATTCCTTTTACAGGTTTAGTAGTGGTATAATTTTCAGAAGCCAAATTAAATTGCCAAGTACCTATTCTCCAAATAAAGTTTGAAAATTTGACTTTCGAGAGCACATATGGGAAGCACTGCTGCTGTCTAAACATCATACATCCATATTTATATTTCTTGAACTAATGACAAGTACTTACTTTTGTTCCATTTTGAAATTAGATTCACCTGTTTGAGTACTTTCTGAACGACATGCGCTTGCCTATGTAGAATCTTGGTTGTTGAATCTTGATGGCCAAACTTTTAGTTATTATATTTGTTTACATCAAACTGCTTTTGCTTCGAGGTCTATTTGAATCTTCCCTAAAACACCTTTACGAAAGATTTATCAATGTCCTCTCTTCCATTATTTTTACCTTTAAATCTTTAGGTGATGGTAGTTGATCTAGACCTTATATAGCTATTCCAAAACTTTTAAGTGGCGCTAGCAAACTGTAAAATAAGCTGTACTAAGCAAATTAAAATTTACAACAGTGTTCATTTGGCTTAATTTATCAATAATATACATTGCATTATTCAGATGACTACTTATACTATCACATTTTTCATTTTATTTAAAATCTTCAGTAACATTGCTTTACAAGCGAGATGCATGCTTTGAAAACTACTTCATGAACTATTCCACACTTCTTTAGAAGTCAAATAATGGTTTACTTGTTTTAGTTCTGACCGTGAAATAATCAAGATGACGCCTGATTTAGCATTTAAATAATTTTCTTCCCGTGTCCTTTTTTGCGATCCTTCTTCTGGTTTCGTTGTTTTCGAGATACGTAATTTCTTAATACATTTCTGATAGAAATGACCTTTGCTTGAGTATTTCATGTAGCATAATCGTCCTACGCAAAGTTTCGATCTGGAAACTTGTAACATTCGTATTTTAGTCTGAACCCATAACCTCTTGTACCTTGTGAGTTAATAAATACGACCGAGATATGAACATTAATTTATTAATAATGTTTTAACATTAGTTCATGATTTCCTTATAACAATGTTTGACGCATGATATTATATTTATTCACAATCATATAGTAATGTACGACTTTCTAACCTTTTAGAGTTTAGAAAGTGTGTAATTGTTTATCAATTTACTTACGTTGGAAGGTGTTTACTTTCCACCCGGCAAATGTTTAGCAATAATCGTTATTTTAGATTTACTACGTGTATTATAACCACATTTGTCACCAATGATGGCAAGTGGCAAAAAATGATTGAATGCCTTTCACTAATTTTATAAATAATGTCAACTTTTGAAGGGTATTTTGGATGATTATGTATAAAATAGTATACAAACCTCGACGGAAGTATCATTTCTCTCACGAGAAATAGTTCACCTCGTTCTTACGGCCTCGGAGAACTATTTTTTCCCTCAAAAGAAATGAGATACTTTCCACCTCGATTAGTAATATACTATTATTTATTTGTCACTACGTACTATGCTAGGGGAACTTAATGCTAAAAATTATCAATTTCCCCCTTTCATGAATTTTAGTTTTGGCCTTTACCATATTTTCCGTTGTAATTAACTTTTTTCTGGTGGAAGTGCCAATCCATGCTACATATTTTTAGAATTAGTGTTGCCCTTGTTAGTGTGTATAGAACTTGTTATAACATTAATAATTAAAGAAAAGCAAATTGAATATGAGTAAATGTTATGGCTGTAAAGAAGTTCATAAATTAGATGTATTTTCTAAAGAGCTAGAGATATGATAAAATGTAATTAATTTTTATATTTTTACCAATTTAACCAGAATAGAAAATTATCTATACGTATTTGTGTCCTTGTAGATTTTTAAATTATGCGCTCTGAGAAGCAAAGCAATTATCGAGTGAGGGGTAAAGATTTTAAAATATAAAGTAGGTTTGAAGTATTTAATATTAAAGCAAATTTAAGGTGTTTTAGTGTACATTTAATGCATTTAAAAGGTAAGACTACCTACATAGCAGAAAACTAAAGTTATGTGTGTGTCTTATGGAATTGGAAGTGCCTTACAAACTCATTTGGTTATCCAAGATTTATGGTAATAGGAGATATTTATTTTTAATAAAATTTCATTTTGTTAAAATTTTATTGTATTGTATATTTATTTATGTAAAAATATCCTGTTCTTGATGTAATTACTGTTGTTGCTTCGCAGGTCTAATTGGCAGCGTGCTAATTGCTCTAGTTACCTTTTCACTTAATTGTAACCCTTTGTTAGACTGCTTAGCAAACTACTTTC
>JAHWXV010165444.1:0-12001 GCA_024586415.1 Phrixothrix hirtus
GGAATTTTTAACAAAAAGTATTGCCAACTAGTGTTAGTTGGGTGGCCTAACACTGTGATCACGTGGTTTACGGGATTATTTGAAAGCACTGTAGATATGTATGAAAATATTTCTATTTTTTGCACCCATAAAGAGAAAAACTGAAAATTAAATCTAAAATAAGTAAAATAAAGTCCTGTAATATCCGAAACCAAATATTTTATTATATTTGCGATTGTATATGTCGCACTTCCTTCACTGAATATTGTTGACGTTTGAATAATCCCATGGATAGGATGTGCCCTCTAATTCCTTCCGTTCAATTTCTCTATTCCTAGTAAGCAGCTAGTAATTTTTTACTTGAAACTTTCTCTATCACTGTTTATTGCTGTACTTACTTCTTGTTATGCGTGGTGCTCTTTACTTTTATTAAAGGCTATAAAGAGATGTTTTTCTAAATATATTTGACACATAATAATAGTTAGTTGTAAAATGTAAAACCTAGTCTTCACAAAATCCCCAAACCACGCCCGTTTTTGTTCATGGTTCATTTAATGTTAAAATGATATACTTGTTATACAATAGATTTGCATTAAAACTACCGATTTTTATAATTTACAAGAAAAACCCGCAATTTTAATTATTTTGGTTTGAACTTGTGGTGTTCATTTTACTATACTGTCTCTGGGTCATTTAGTTATATGAATAACTACAAATTGTGTGCAAAGTTTTAATATAAAAATATTGATCTCGATAAATGAGCACTGCAGAACAGTAAATGCATTCAACGCTACGAATCCTTTCTTTTCGTATACTTTGCCTAAATATACCACTATTATGACGTTACGGTTTATTTAATTACGTTTACAGAATTAAAATTATTTATATTTGTGCTTGTCCAGGTGGATCGTTGTACGGGTGGGTTGAAAAGATTCGGTTAAACGTACAACATATTAATTGTACTGTAACGTTATTAAAAAAATAAAAAATGATAAGCTAATATTTATATGTAAAATGTAATATTTGTGCTACTAAAAACACAATTTCAATTTACAGTTCTTAATAAGAAATGTTATGCAATGCTACCTCTGCAAAAGATAACTCAATAAAGTGGGAATAAGGGATGTAGCAGCAAGTGCATGTTGTATCCTCTGGCGCCAGTTTAATTTAGCAATCAAACAGATGTTACAGTAATAAAAGATGATATTCCATGGAGTACAAGTTGCATCCGCTGTTTCGGTCTAGAAGCACTCAAAGATTAGATTTGTAACAATTTCGTATAATTTGAATAAAACACAGGAGTTTATAAATAACAGTTCTTAGTGAATTTTAACAATAAATTGAATTTTAACATAAATGATACCATATGTCCAAGACAGTGATCTAAAGGGTGGCAGCCAGTAGTCGACTATTCGATAAGGTATCCGATAGAGGTGTACTCCAGCTGAAAAAACCGTCTCCACACTAAACAGAACAGACTTTAGATCCTTGTCTCATCGTAGAGTAAATTCTTAAATGCAGAATAAGATTAATTTTCGTAAACGCAACTATTTCCCAAGAGAGAAACTTAATTCCGTCCAAGAATAATCTTTAATTAGAAATAATATAATAATGAAATATAGTTCTCCAACTACACCAAGCAATAACATAATTCAAAGTATTGATTTACAATAAATCGAATTAATTGAGACACGACCGGTGATTCAATTAGTTCGAGACTAATGAATTAAATGAAGCAATAGAATATAAGAATATTGGACAATCAATTTTAAGAAAAAAAAACCTCGACAGAATATAAATTTTGAGCCAAATATTTATTAAATTAATATATATAAAAATAATCAAATAACAACCCCAATAATGAATAATTTAGATAAAACTCGCCCAATTTCAAAATAAGAGCTCTCATGACAAACTTTACCGTGACCGAAGTTGTTGCTTAGGAAATAATTATGTGATTATTTAATTAGATGTAAGTTATGAATAGAATCAAATGTCAATAGTGCAGCAACATTCAACGGCATGTCCTCCAGACATGCACAACTATATATCCATGTCTTACGACATGTGCAAATATATAAACCTTGTCCACGACAAGCTTAAATTTTAATGGAATTTCTCCAAATCAAGGTACGCCATTTTTGGCATAGTACTTTATCAAAACAAAAAACAAAAAATTTTGCATGCACTTTCTGAATCAAATTAATAATTCCAATTTCATACCTTACTGCATTTGAAACTAAATAATTACAAATTACGGCCTCAGGAGCACGACATCACTTTAAAAACCACTAACCCCCCTGTTTGCCATTCCGACACCTGAATAAAATACAATCCTAAAAATTAGTTTTCAAAATTATCAAAGTTAAGTATAAATCATCATTGATAATTTCAAGAAATATAGACGTAATTTCAACCTTTATAACAGCGGTTATCAAAGCTAAAATTCATGAAAGCAAAAATAAACGTGTACTCTATTCAAACATCGGAGAAAAAGTGCCGTTCTGACCTTCAATACAATTTTCGCTATCACACACACATTGAATCAGGATTCCTAATTGAATATTACCTGAATTAAATTTATTAAAGGTAAGCAATATTATATTTGAATTAAAATAACGATTTAAGATATTAAATATAATTTAAATATGAAAAATCATCAAGAGTAATTTCTATCCAACAAGTTGATGGTTAATTACGTACTTATATATAGAAGTGAACTTGATAAAAATTAAATTTGTCTTTTCTTATTAAAATAGTGAGACAAAGAGACTGAACCTAATTCCCAAATATAGTTAAAGCTCTACCACTTTATCCTCAACCGAATTGCAATAATTTTAACTAAAACTGAATCAACTAATAAAAGAGTAACCGAGAAAAAAGACGAGCGTTACAGTACCTAGACGAATTATATTTGTAAATAACAGGGAAATAAACTTTAGGAAATCGCATATTAATATAATAATTAATAGCGTGATTATTTAGAGGACAACTTCTTAAGCGAATATGTACAGAATAATAACATTAGAACAAAAAAAATATGCAAAAACTATTTACAAATAAACAAGGATGATTATCGTCAAATATATAATTCAATTTTACACTGATAACTTCTATAAGCATATTTAATTTTAAAAAACGGTAGACATAAAGCATGTCATAAGCAAATTGATAATCATATTGAATTACGGACGGATGACGTAACCTGTAGTTACTGTCGTTAATATTACTTAGTGTATCACACAATGAGGTGTGATTTCATCAATAATTAATTCTAGATATCATGAAAGAAGCTGGAATGCTTTTCAAAAGGGTACGGTTATCTAAATGAGTCTAATATTTCATATATTAGCATGCAAACGGTTCGAATGGCCTAGAAATTATGTTCTCCTGGTAACAAGATTCTTGTGTCCCCATCGCAGTAGTGATATAAGTGGTTACTACACGAACAACAAAACTTGCGTCCCCTGCTTTATACAAAGTGCACGAGAAACGCCTTAAGTCCCCGCAACACTAGCGATCCGAGCCCAATGCGTTCCTGCCCAACTTACGGTGGTGAACAATATCATAGTACGCTGGTTATTCGAGACGCTGGCAACCAGAATGTTATTAACCCTTTCGATGAGGGCGGTCTTTATCCTAGCAACGGAGTGTTATGGGCCAAGGCGGTGATTTTTACAAGATTCGAAATGCAAACCAGGTCTTCGACTAAAACTGTACAATTAAAATCAACAGTAGATAAATTATCAGCACCCCATTCAAAAGTTAAAATCGAAGAGTTTTTAGTCCTCCAGAATTGCTTTATTTATCGTCATCCTTGGAGACTGTTTCTTCATTCTGCTAGTGCAGATCTAGTTTCCTTTCTTTGTGTAGCTTCGCGACAACATGTATTTAATTGAAATTGTGATATATTGTGCAATCTTTCGCAGTAGAATTAAATTATGGCTTAGGATTGTCCAATCTCTTTTCATATATAAAACTACATTGTTTTATATAAATACAGGATTTGTAGTTCCCCTAATTATTTAGTCTTTGAATTATCTTTTCAATTTAATTTTAGTTAATATGAAAACGCGCGTAACTGTATCACGTACTTTAGTCGAGCTTATACGGGCTACTTTTACATTATTGAGTAATATATTCTTTATTATCACAATATTAGGCTATTTTAGTATTACCATAGTGTATGGAACATCGTGTGTATGAGGAAAGTTCAAATTAAACCTGCTTTTCGTTATTATCTGAACGTTTTCTGAAAACTGCTCCAAAGAGGTTTTGTATTCGCAACAGTAGACATTTTGGCTATAGACATAAGTCATTGAGAATTAAATGTGTCAATACTGACAGTTCGATTAACGATGGCATCTAGCAATGTCTCAATTTCGATTGTACAACATGCAATTATAAATTTTCCTTTCAATGAATGTGCAAATGCGATGGAGATTCATCATATACTTCAAATGCAGCTTTTAAAAGATCTCTTGTCATTCTGAGTAGTTTTGGTTGGTTCAGATCACTTTAGAATGGCCGTAGATGCGTTTTAAACCAACCATATGCTGCCATTTCAGCGTTTGCTGTGAATCCTGGGAACGTTCAAAAGTTGCGAACTTATTCGTCACAATGAGTGAATTTTTGTCAAGGAAATTGCTGGGATATTTAAATATTAGAATTGAAATTATTCTTCATAACAATTTTGACTATAATTAGTGCCGTATGGGTTCCAAAGTAACTTCCGTGGAAAAACAGCAAAAACGAGTACAAGCTTGTAGAGAACTTCTGCTTCGCTATGACAGTAAGGGCGATGATATTATGTCAGGAATCATAACAAGTGATAAGATCTGAGTGGAAAATTACCCAAAACTTCTATTTGTTTCTTCATCAAAAGCGTTTGCTTTATCTCTTCTCTTATTTCATATCGATCCTGTCTCTTCAAACCCTATTGATAACCTTTGTACATGGGTATGGATTACATTTCTTCGAAGATAACAAATTAAACGTAGCAGCTATTGTTAATGCGCTTCGTCCTTAGATTTGTGTCTGAAGATAATATCAATTCTGTCAGCCAAAATGTATACCGTTTTTGCAATTACGTTATTATAATAAATGTTTTTATAACAGACATTAACAAACAAGTGTTTGACAGATGAATGCTTATTTGGAAACTTTTCATCTTATGAATTAATTATAAATGACTTTAGTCTGTCATAACAATTTAAACAGAAGACTTTCTTAAAATGTACGAAATTTCAAAGCTAATCGCCGTTTAGTAAGCAATATACGAATTGTGTGTTTGGTCACTGATTTATTTAAATAGGTTAAATAACCTTACTTTCTAATAAAACTTTAACCGGATGTAGTTATGTAAACTCCCATCGGGCAATTATACTACCTCTGATGAGCAAACTTTAAAGTTACTCATTAATACTCATTTTCCAGGAGCTAAATCAGTTAATGAAGCGGTGGACCATGAGAACGTCCATTGGGCTCGTAGCTCTAAATGGAGGTTTACCGCCATAGTGCTAACCTTACTCAAAGTAAGGTGGGGTATAACTACCTTTAAACCTTACAAATCGCCAGGCAGTGATGGTGTCTATCCTGATTTACTTCGAAAGGAAATAGAAATTCTTGATTGTTACCTCTTACAATTTTACAGGGATAGCTTGGCACTACGCTATATTCCACAAGCCTTGCGTTAATCTAGGGTAGTCTTCTTACTCAAACCCGCTAGGCTGTCTTACGAAGAAGCCAAAGCATTTCGCCTAATCACCTTAACACCCTTCCTATTGAAATGAATGGAAAAGATGATTGCAGAATACATACGTAGTGAGGCGCTGAGGGACTCCCATTCAGCATGCCTACCAACCAGGCAAGTGTGTAGAGATAGCCCTACACGAGGTTGTTAACAGGATCGAAGAGGTATTGGCTCGCAAACAAGACAGGACAAGCCTGGTAGTTTTTCTAGGAGCATTTGATAGTGTTACCTTCGACTCTATGCACTCAGATGCCTCTTATCATGGTGTACATCTCAGCATTTTGTTGTCGATAAGAAACCTGCTCAAGGGCAGGTCCTCTATGATGACCCTAAATCGTTGTAAAATAACGGGTTCAACCACACAAGGCTGCCCACAAGGTGGCGTAATATAAACCACTGTTATTAAACTTAGTAGTTGACGACCTACTAAGGGCACTTAACTCTAAAGGAATTATTGCGCAGGGCTATGCAGATGATATTGTCTTGCATATCACTGGCAAATTTGAATCCATTGTTAGGGGTGTCACTCAAGATACCCTAAACATAGTCACGGATTGGAACGACCTCCACCAGTTGGTCATCAGTTCCAGAAAATCGAAGATAGTGCCCTTTACCAGATGAAGGACTCCTATTCAAGGACCTCTTTTTATCAAACAAAAAACCATATGTCGGAATTCTAATATTACATATTTGAGTGTAATTCTCGACTAAAGGCTAACATGTAAACACCTCATACTGGAAGAGCAAAAAGCAACGATCTTTTGGATGTTCTGTCGCATCTATTGGGTTATATGGGGCCTGATTCCTAATGTGGTACATCAAATGTATACGATAGTAGTCAGATCACCCATAATCTATGCAACACTTGTATGGTAGCTGGGTGTAAGGAGCCAAAGCAGCTACACCAACATCAATAAAGTACAACGTATGACATGCTTAGGTTTTGAAAGCAACTTAGAACTACAACTGCAGCTCCGGAGGTGTTGCTTGATCTGCCTCGCTTGTGTCTTTTGATACAAACGGGGTCAATGAGAACCGCATCTAGACTGCTTCAATCCGAGCGATGGTGCGGTGAGGGTTACAGTGGGGGGGCACACTTCAATCACTGACAGCTTACCGAGATTATGTTGGGGCGCGGGTGATCGTGTTACCCCGGTCAGCACCTACAACATTTTATTTTCTACCAAAATCCCCAGCAAGGTGGATTGGACTAATGATGCTCAAAAACATTTCGATTATTGGGGCTTGATTTGGTTTACGGATGGGTCAAGATTGAGCCGCTCTACTGCAGCAGGTATTTTTAGCAAATCAACCAAAATAGGATTAACCATTCCATTAGGGCACTATGCCTCTGTGTTTCAGGTTGAAATGAACGTAATTTCGGCCTGCACAGATGAATGTATCAGTAGATACTATCGCAACCTACACATTACTATCTTCACTGACAGCCAATGTACCATATAGGACCAATTGAATCCCACTATATCATCCAGATTGGTGAGGGGATGCTTGCAGAAATTTCAGGATCTAGCATATAGGAATAATACAGTAACTATTTGCTGGATTTCTGGCCCTCAGGGACATACAGGTTATGAAAAAGCAGATTTGTTGGCTAGGGCAGGTACTGCTATGCAAAAAACTGCCCCCGGCATTGGCTTACCTGACTCCCTTATAAAATCCACCACTGAAGCCAACCTGTTGTTTGAAAATTTTTTCTCATTTTCTCATTTATTTTAGGAAAGTCAATTTTCCCATTATACTTTAAAGTAAATACTGAACTAATAAATAAACAACAATGTTTATGAACTGTTTTATTTCACCTGCAGTTCCGAGTGAACTATCCAATGAAGACAAAATTGCACAATTGGATGCGAGGATGATTGAAATCCATAACAGCATCGGCCAATTGACGGCCTTATACAAGTTACTGAGCTTAGAAAGGAATCAGCTAAGTCCAAGTCAGGTATCACAACAGTAAGGATGATTTGAAGTTAAACGTAGGAAGAGGGCCAAGATAACAATCCTGAATGAGGACAATCAGACCGAATCCTCTTCAGTCGTCAATGATACTCCTGAATCCGATATTGTAAAACAGAATCTGTTTACCTGAGAACCAAGACATGGAGATCGAGGATTTCCCACTTGTCCTTCCTCCAAAGACTCCAAAATGATCCCCATGGGCCAGAATTATAAAACATAAACCACCTCCACCTATGGTGATCATCAATAAAGACAATTGCCACATAAAAACAATATGCGGGGAAATCAATATAACAATAAAAAAATCCCTTAATCATTCCGAAGGGATCATGATCTTCACAAGTACAGCGAACGACTTTAAGAATATGTGCCGTTTACTGGATGAAAAGGAAGAAAAAACCATTACACACGTAGCAGTTCCATAACGAAAAGAAGTTGAAGATTGTAATTGGAGGAGTTCCGGAATGCATATCCACTGAGGACTTCGTAAAAGACCTGGAGAAGGAAGGTCTACCCTATATCTCCATAAAGAGACTTGGCAACAAGCATCGAAAATTTCCATTAGTACTGGCCAACACTGAAAAAACCGAAAAAGGTAAAGAAATCTTCCAAATCAAGGATATAATGATGGTTAGGGTCACTATTAAACCCTAGCGTTGACCCATTCGTTTAACGCAATGTTACAGATGTCAGTTCTTTGGACATGTGTCTTATAGGTATATTGCTGCATTCAGGTGTAACATGCGCGGGTGAACACCCGTCCTATACATGCTCCAAAAGCCATGAAACCCCAGCTAAATTCTGTAACTACAAGGGGGATCGCCCGGCAAGCAACACAAATTGCCCTATGAATCCTGATTTCAATAAGAATCAAAAGAGGTTCCAGACTGAGCAAAAAATGCAAAGGGCAGAAACAATCCCAGGCGTTTTCTATGCCGCTAGGATGAGAACTCAGGATCTACCTAGATTGACGAAAACAGTCTCAGACGCCCTAAGTAGAAAAATTGATTCAATGTTAGCACGTCCCAATGTGGAGAAAGTACCCACAATATTAGAAAAATACATTGATGGACAATATAACCTTCAAAGTTTTAATGTAGGATGCTAACGGCGTCAAAGGCCCAGAACTTCAACGTGAAAACCTTTTAAAAACAAAAGACGTCACGGCTGCACTAATTTATGAAACTCGTTTAAAGCGGAATGACAAATTCAGAGTTTCAAGTTTCATCACGCACCGCAATGACAGAGCTGGTAGCGCCCCGTGGGGGAGTAGCCATACTTCTACGATCAAAAATTATACAACTGTTACTTCCTCTCTCAAATTCAAACTGTGAAACCATCACATTGACAGCTATTTATAACAAACCTAAGAATCGCATTAAACAAAAAGATTTAGAGCAATTGTTTAAACGCAAAAATTCAATAATCGCCAGCGATTTTAATGCCAAGCATATACTATGGGGCTCTAGAGACACAAACCCTACTGCCCGCACAATAGCGTCTTCGATAATCACAAACCCTAACACTAGAATAATCACACCACTGGATGCAACCAATGTTTCTGCGAGGGGAAGGGGGGAGATCATAGTAGCAGAAAACCTACGCGAGCTTTCATCGGACCACTTTCCGGTAGTGCTAAAAATAGGCGATCAACATCCCAACCCAAAAAAGTCAAAGTTGCTAAAATCCACCTCGCAAAAATGTTCATATTTCATATCAGGGTATGAACTGACGGAGAAAATGGAAACTGAGGCTGAAATTGAAGCAACCATCTTCCGACTAACCAGTTCAGTAAAGAGCACACTAAATCAAGGCTAAACCACGATCAACAACTCGATATCAAGCAGATGGGGCATAAATTAGGCTGAAAAAGCGCTATTAACTTTAAAAAATAGGACTAAAAAGATTTAGGTATATACTCAACACCCTAGTGATAAAATTCAATACTCTAAGTTATAAAGCGATGTCTCCAAAATGTTAAAAGACAGAAAAAGCTGTGAGTGAGACGACGTAATTAGGGAGGCTGGTGAAAACGAAAATCCAAAATTATGGCGACTTCTCAAAGCCATAAAAAGGGATAAAGTCATAAACTCCCCGATTTTGTACAAGCGTATGCTACAATTTAGTGACTACGAGCGGGCAGATGCTCTTGCTGATTGTTTCGAAGAACGGTGCTCAAACAAGTTGTCTGCTAACAAAAGATTGCTCGATAAAATCAAGCACTCAATTAAAATAGTGGCAAATTCAACAATCCAAGAGCCTCTGTTGATAACTTTAGAGGAAATCTCTGAAATCCTCAAGAGCATGAAATCGCGGAAGGCCCTGGGTAGGGATGGAATCCCAGTCAGAGCGATAAAGGTTCTCACTTTAAAACCGAATGAAGAAATTGATAACATTTTAAACAATTCTTTGGGAATGGGATACTTTCCCTTACACTGGAAAATCGCTCACACCATTACCATTCAGAAAAAGGACAGGGATCCATCCGTACCCAAAAACAAGACACCAACCAGGCTACTGAGAACGTGCTTTCAAAATGGCTGGAAAAAGTAATCAATATTAGGTTACAAAACTTCGTGGGACAGAACGAACTTGCCCTATGTAACAAATTCGGCTTCAGATGCAAACTTTCGGCAGAGCAATAAGGAGCTAATCTTGAGGTTATGTTAGCAAGAGCTTAACCTACCAAATTTTGTTTACTAGCAGCTTTTCTATACGTCAAAAAAGCGTATGACAAGGTGTGAGATATGCCTTGATACACAAAATGTATCAATCAAATATTCCAATTTTGATTACCAAAATTATGTTACCTTTTCTATCAAATATGTCATTCCTAATTAAAATAGGTAACTCACTCTCTTCCAAATGTAAAGCAGCAGATGGTCTTCCTCAAGGCTCCGTTTGCTCGCCAGCTCTTTACAACATTTTCGTACACGATATTCCTAAATTAAAAGTGTTTAAAAACGTCGAACCCCTCCAATATGCAGATGACACTGCCATCGTAGTGGCTGGTAGGAACTCAATAGTTGCTAAATCTACAACGAGACAGCGTTTGCAAATAATATATAATTACACCGAACAATGCAAGGTGACCCTAAATAAAGAAAATACAGAAATAATACACTTTTCTAATAAGCCCGGGGAATATCAAAGAACTGTTCTTCAACAAAAAGAAGGTAAAGATAAAAACGAAGGCGACGCATCTTAGCCTATTGCTCGAAAAAATCTAACATGGAAGTCACATACTGTAAGAAGGGCAGCTCTCACCATGAATACGGTGAGGAAGCTGTACCCGGTTATAGAGCCCTATAGTGAACTCTCTATCGAACAAAAAAACAAACTCCTGACCACCATGCTTATACTATGCCTGACCTACGCCAAAGAGATCTACGCCAAGGGGTCAACAGCTGCCTTAAGAAGAATTACGATCACACACAGCAAATTACTGCGCGTAATTACCGGGGGACCGTTGTATATCAGGAACGCAAATTTAAGAAACGATCTAGAAGCTCCCGACCTTGTAGAAAGAGCTTCGACTAGAAGAGAGAAGATGAAGGAGAGACTCCTTCAACATCCATCTCGCTCTATATAGAATAAAGCCAGGAACAAGTCCTGAGAAAGCTCAGCCGTACGGCACACACCAACCTGGCGACTCTCCAAACCACCAGGTCTGGCCAAGTACATCTATATAGCTCTATGAGCTAAATACCTTAAGCTAATGATGTAAAAAAGCGACCTGTTGTTACGGTTCAAGCAATGGTGGGATAAATAAACCTTTAGATAGGCTAAACCCCTAATTTTAGATCCAGCGTCTAAACAAACTCAGTTCCCACTAAGCAGGAAATAAATCCGAGCTTATGCTGGCCTTCTAACAGGCCATAGCTTCAAAAAACACTTAACCACAATTGGTGACCAACAGAATCCCCTTTGTAGAAAGAGTAATGGGAGCGATGAAACATCTTTTCATCTATTATATGATTGCTCAGCTTTAGGCAATGTCCGACACTGTATTTTTGCGTCTGAATTCCCTGAACCAAACGAAATCCTAAATGCTCTCCCATCTAAGGTACTGAGGTTTCTGAAACTCTCAGGACTTCCGGGATAGTTCAACGGGCAGTTGATAGAATGGGTCTAACAGGCCTGAGTGTCAGTTCGTCAACCGAACCTGCCTAATAACAACTACAACAACATGGTGTTGCTTCGCAGGTCTAATTGGCAGCGTGCTAATTGCTCTAGTTACCTTTTCACTTAATTGTAACCCTTTGTTAGACTGCTTAGCAAACTACTTTC
>JAHWXV010165485.1:0-19846 GCA_024586415.1 Phrixothrix hirtus
CAAAGAGTAGTTACAATGTACATTTTTGCAAATCATTCTGAGACATACGTTTTGTTAACCATAGGTGATTCTGATAAGACGAGTTCTTTTACACACTGTATTTATTTTCACTTACAAGCCATTTTATTTATGGAAAATAATTTCGCTCAAATGACGTCATTCACTGCGTACACACTGTTCCAAGCGGATTCACAAATTTCCCATTACGCATTCTAACATACCCATCGGAAAATTCCACAGATTTCATTACGAATGTTTTCTTCCAATTCTTGAATGGTCTGTGGTCTCGTTAAATAAACCTTGCTCTTAAGATAACGCCATAGCCAATACTCACAAGCCATGAGGTTGGGAGATTGTGCCGGCCAAGGAACATCTCCATTCCGTGAAATGACTGCTCTTGGAAACATTTCTCGCAGTCGAGCTATTAACGCTCGTGCTATATGCGCTGTGGCACAATCTTGTTTAAACCATACAGTGTTCACATCAATGTTCCGTTGACGAAGCGCTGGTTCCAGAAAGTTGTTTAACATTTCCACATAACGTTGCGAATTGACCGTGACAGTATTTTCTGTAACATTGTCAAAATAATAGGGGCTAATTATACTGAATCGCGCCACTCTACACCAAACAGTTACTTTTCGGGATTTTCTAAACACCAGTGGTGAATATTCTGCTTATTTACACAGCCAGATAACTCAAATTTCACCTCGTCAGATATAATTAAGCCACCTAAGGCGTTTTTGTCAAAAAGTTGCAAAAGTTGATTGCAACAATTTAGACGGTTTAAAAAGGCTTCAGCAGTCAGTTCTTGAACTACTCCTAACTTGTTTGGATCAAAATGTAAGTTCTTATGCAAAATACATCGTACTGTTGTTTCGGAAAGGCGTAGAGTAATTGCTTGACGCCTAGTTGAACGACATGGACTTTGCTCAACCGCTGTTTGCACCTTCTTAATATGTGCTGGCATTAGAACTGGGCGACGCATTCCTGGTGGTTTAGCCTTCGTTGCTGAAGCAGATCGACGAAAATTTTAAACCCATAACTTAATTGTGTTACAACATGGAACAGAACTGTGACGTCCAATATTAAAATGGGTGCGAAATAGACGATTAGTACTGATCACCGAATTGCGATTTTTAAAATACGCCTTGATAACGAACGCGCGATGTTCACTCGTCCACTGCTCCATGACAACTGAAATGGTATGTACTTACCGATGCCTTTCACACTATAACCACTGTTCTACAAAATACAACGACTTCGTACTATTCATTATAAAACAGTCAGGTTCCTTTGGCGCCCCTGGTATTGTTTTTTTGTGAATATTGGAATAAATAATTATAATAAATAAGTCAAATTTGGGTTTACTAGTACTGGCTACCCAAAACAATAATAATATACAGGATGATGTATCATATTCGGGAGTGTCATTGGGTTGACGTCTATGCTAAAATATAGCAAACTAAAAATCTCAATCGACGCGTCCGAGCATTTTTTGTAATAGTTATTTAGTATGTAGTAATCGGCCGGTCCCGATTGGTGTAGTGGTTAGCTTGTTTGCCATCCACGAGACGCGGGTTCAAACCCAATCGAGGTCAGTAAATTTTTCAGCGGAGAAATATCTAAAAACATGCCTTGTTCTCGGATAAGGAGGTAAAAACGTAGGTCCCATGTCAATGTTGTGTTTGGGATGTAAAAAACTCCTACTGGTGCAAAATTTTAGTAAACATGGTGAAATGACTATGTAATGATTCTAGTCCAAGAAGACCAAGGTAAATTCCGTATCCCGAACCCTCAGCCACAAAAAAACAAACAAAATGTAGTAATCGAATTTGTTCGTTTCATCGTGAATATCCGGCGTATGCATTTAGTGTAACATGTCAAAATTAATATTTTGTTTTATGTTTCAAGCAGGAAGCGCAAGGTGGTTATTTTGAGAAGTTGTTGGTATTCTAATAATGAATTGCGTTCCTCTTATTATGAGTTGTTATTAGAATTGTTATGTTTACTAGTATAACTAATTAATCTTTCAATCTGTCAGCCAAATTTTATAATATTCGAACAGTAAATGATGGTTGAGTTGATAAATTATTATATCGTTAAATTTGCGTGATTACTGGTTCATGTGTATCATTATTGAATCTTTTTTTTTATTTACGACCCTTGTAATTAATAGTAAGCAAAAACTTAAAGCTCATTATTTATGAAAGCGGCGTTTAGAAACTGTTATCTTGCAATTCCTTTTTATAGTAAGTCCATCCAGAGACGTATCAAATTGAAGATCACTTTTAGTAAGAACTGAGTTTCGTTATGCAATACTCCAGACAGTGTTGTCAAGATGAAACAACTGATGCATGAACTTCAAGAATTAAAATTAGTGGGTAGAAGGTTCGCTGTTTTTGGGACGCTAGGCGATTTTATTCATTAATTATCTACAGAAGGGTAAAATAACGGCCGCATTTTTCAACAGTTAGATGCGGTTTGAAATATGAGTTGTTGGAACATCAACCTTATTCCACAGATTAGGTTCGTTTTGACATCCATTTCTATTTAAAACTCGGCCTTCTTCGTTGGTCTGCGTTTTTCATCCAAGCAAGAGGTGTCTTTTAGAGAATTTTCGGAAAACTACTTCGTGTTGAAAAATATAAGGTATCTTCAAATAAAAAACTGGTTTCTTCATTGTCAGGCCGCAATGATTTTAGACCAACCACACAAAGCGTTGCAAAGCATTTATTTTCCTATTGTTTATTTAATGTTTTGTGGTATAACTTTTGTTTGGTTAATGTTTATAGACCAAAAGTTGATTTTGTGATAAATAAAGTGTAAATTTCTTTCAATGAGTTCCGAAAATCTCTGAAGGATCAACACAAAATAAACAAAACTCGAAGAAGAGTGTTTACTTTCATATTTATTGTAAATAAGTAATTCTGAAAAACTGTGTACAACTTATTTTATTTGTCATTTCATTGTCTTAAATGATATAAATATACATACATACTATAATTTTAGAAGCATATCTCGTGGCAAATGAACAAAAGCTCAAGTCTACCGTTTTCGGTTGATACGGAAAGTTTTCACTGATTTCATAAATTAATATTTTATCTCATCTTCCAGTTACGCTTCATATATTTTCGTTTTACGCATGTAGTTATAATTCCGGTTGCCTATATAAGCGCAGACGAGACAGAAAAGCCGTTTGCTAAGCAAGCTTGTTAAGTATCCAAGTACTAAAACATTTATACATTTACTTTAGTTCACATTGCTTTTTTTAATATATAAAGCAGAGAATTAAAAATGATTCGGCGTTAACTCGTACCATATGTGCAATCACCGTAATCCCCATTCCCTCGCCTATAGATGAAATTTAATTTCAGATAAATTTCATTTTGCTTAGTGGGATGTGGCTAATCGCAGCTTTTATTTGTTTTTCGTATAGATGGGTTTTCGGTGGAAAATTGTTCCTGCATTTACATGAAACTGGTAAATTAAGTTGACGTGGGGATAAGATTGTGTAAAATGCATTCTTTTCAGCTTATTCGGAGAACAAATCAAGTCTGTTTTGTTATACAATAAAATATATATTCTCGTATAAAGACCGCGTGCCGACCGAGCTCGGCTTGTGTTGAATAATGTATGTAGTCCACTAGGACGAAGTTCCCTTATGTTTGAGAGGGCATTTGAGATTCAAAACGATCGTGTTCGAACAATACCATCTAGGGGATAAATATGCCCTCCTAACACAAAAGAACTATAGAGGGGATAAAGAAGCGTGTAGAATTTCCAATTAGTAAAACTAGGATCGTTTTACACCTCCTTTAATCCTTGAATAAGTAAGGCAGGATCGAATTTCTCTAATTATAAAATTTTATTTGCGCTTCATTTTATTCAATTACTTAATCTGCAATCACAAATTAATTTCGAATCAGGATTAGTCTACGTAAAAAACATTGTGTAATTTAAGCAATATATTAAAGATGATCAAACGGAACATACACTTCTACATAATCCCTAGTGATTTGCTGGAGTGAAGCTGCGATATTTCTTTTTATAAATGGTTTTCGCGTATACTATAAAGAAATTGGTAGCGAAAGCTCCGAGGAAGGTGGAAGTAAATTTTAAATTATTGCCCATTGATGTATGGCAATATTGCAAAGTTGTGGATGAGAATACTTTCGCATCGTTGAATATCTACGAGTAAAGAAAATTAGAAATTTTTGCTTTGTCACCAAGTCTAAAACAATAACTTTCAGTTGACCTACATCAAGTGAATTTTCTAAGTCGTTACGACAAATAACAAAGTCTGGCATGTTAAAGGAGCAAAGGAATACTTTACAAAAGGAAGCTAATTATTCAGCGATTAGAAGTAAATATTTCACGAAATGCTTTATCGGAATTCTCTCTTAATGGCATAAAATATCTACAACGAAGCATGATTCTACAGCCAGTAGAACAGAAATACAGAAATTAAGATTTCTTGTCTTACAAATACTTTACAAAAATGACTATCAAACAAAAAATGAAAGGAAACGATAATTAATTAGTTTCAAACAATGGAAGCGGTTACAAAACAATTTTCAAAGAAAAATTGTTGTTCCTGTGTTTGCTTGGATGAGCTGCAAGAAATAAGTTTTAATGAGGCTGCCACCGGATACTTTAAAATGAATGAAATAAATTTTAAGACGAAGTCTAAATTTTAAAATGTACTTAGCTGAAAAATTTTCTGTTCAAAATTGCGTAGTTAAATAGAAAGTTTAGGCCACGCAGTTATCCTATAAATAGCAGATTAGGAGTCATAATTAATTAAGGCATATTTATTTATTAAATAAAGAAAATACAGACCAAAAGGTTTAAATGGTAAAGGTGAAAGCTGTAACGTGTTCTCAAACTGATTACACAAAATTGGAAAAGTTCCTGAAAGTAACCAACTTAACTTGAAATTACAGAAAATTCACTTGATAAACTTCATAAAAGTATGAGTAAAAAATGAAGACAGAAATTTAGTAGTTACGTACAAAAAGTTCTACAAATTTCACCTTGTAAAATTTTAAAATGAAATAATGTGTATAAGCTTCAAGAAATATAGAGTGAATAAAAAAGATAACGGGTTTGGGTCAATTTTTAGGGTTCTTCGCACACTTCTGGCTGTTTTAGGAAGGGAATGTCAGAAGGAATAAAATAGAAAAATGCGAGTAACCTTTTTGTATACAAAAACAAACTTTTTGTTCAACGGTCCAGTTATGTTTGCTCTAATTTACAAAACGCTCCTGTTGCACATCCACTAATCGCTCTCTGTTATTTTTAAATGATAATAAAAAGTCACCTCAATAAAATTGTTACTTAGAGAAATTGTTGTTCACATATCATTATTTGTGAAAGTCGATAAAGGTAATTATAATTAGGGAATAAGATATACAGGGTATAACAACTATGAATTAATACAATTTGAAGCCCATGCTGAACAAAAATGTTTTATAACATAATCTCCTATTCTGTATACTATGTGAGATACAGTAAAACAAAGTTGAAGAATTTGATGTTTGAGAACCGCAGATGCACTGATTTTGCAAAACTTCAGCGAAATTTTTAATTATGAAACAAGGAATACAATAAAGCAAGAGAAAATAAAATAATTTGGTAAAAGCGGAATCAAAGGTATTGTAACAAATTCTCCACAAAATGGCCGTCGAACAGATTCTAAAGCGATTGTCTCTACAAATTGTTGGCAAAAAATTGCAACATATTCAATTTCACCAACGTGTATCAAACATTTGACACATCGCTAAAGGATAAAAGACACACTTCGCACTGGGCAATTTATGGGAAATGACACTTTATCCAGTGAGCATAAATAATTGCGCCTGACCATTTACGCACTTGTATGCGTTTCTCAAACATCAAAGCCGTCAAGTTTGCTTTACTACATTAAAAAGTGAAAGAAATAGAATATTCTGTTATAAGAATTTTTTGATCAGCACAGGGAAATCTAACAGCTTCCAAATTTTTTCTATTGGTACTTGTTGCACAGGTAAAAAAGGACAATAAGGTATTCGAACTTTTGGCCGAACTACCTACTTCCCGAGCCTTCATTCATTAAAAGCCCTTACGTTTGAGGTGTCGGACCTGTGTTCCGCTACAACTGTCATCGAGTGCAGACGTGTTCTTTTACAGTTGTTGTTACTTGACCTCCTTTGTGCTGTACCTTAGGCCACTTCTACTTGTAACGGTGCAGTTGAAGAAAACCATCCGGCTTATCTAAGCTACCAGCTACCTATGTCATTGAGACTTCCAAGTGGAGATAAACATAGTTATGGCTTACATTAAAGAGTCCGTAATGTTAGCAAAGCACGAACTCCAAGAAATCCTAGACGCGTATGTGCGAAGCAAAGAAGAGGCAAAATGCTACCTTGCCAGGTACATCCACTGCACTGGGCAGAGGTTAGCGAAGATGTTCGCGAAAAGGAATGAAAAGGCAGCCACGGACGCCAAGGCCCTCATCGAGGCAAACATGGTCTACCCGTCCGAAGAAGATAGTGAAGGCGGATTCACGGAGGTCAAGCGACGTCAAGCCAAAAGAAAGACAGCCCCAAGCTCCGCCACCGAGAGAATGGAACCATACCATACCTACCTCCTCAACCAGGAAAATCAATTCCGCATAGTAATACGAGGACTACCGGAGGCCTTTTCAGATGAAAATATAAAAGAAGACCTCATCCACAAGAACATCCACGTCCTCTCAGTGAAAAGGATGAAGAAAGGAGCGGAAAAAAACTCAATTCCCCTCAACTATATCAAAATGACGAGATCTGCGGCGGGAAAAAGCGTGTATAAACCTCAAGTACGTTTTAGGGTTGAAGGTAACTGTTGAAAGTCCCCGGAAAAGGCGGAGTGGCATAATCCACTGCCATCGCTGCCAAAAATTTGGACATACAGACGCGCTGCTGAGCTGAGCCAAAGTGCATGAAGTGCGGCGAAGGTCACAGCACCCACGAGTGCGCCAAAGTTCGGGAGGCACCCGCGAAGTGTGTCAATTGCGCGGAACCACATACCGCAAATTATAAACGATGCAAGTTCTTCCTTAAGAGGGAAGCATCCGCGCCCGTCTCCAGAATCAGGAGCAACATAACCTACGCAAATACAGCACGAGGTAGACCCGTGGCGTAACAAGAAACCGCCACCCCGGCCCCCTCCAACACTGATGGAGGAAAAACTATCATTCGAGCCAGGCATCGCCAAGGTACTTGCGCGGTTACCAGGCATCCTGGGAGTATTTGACGCAACCGCAAATTAATGAGTCGAATGGACGTCGACTAGGCGACAATAAAAATACTTTTTCAAGCAAATATTCCGACGGAGGTAGGAAAAATTTCCAGGAACTCCAACATCCATTCAAAAAATCTAAAATCGAAGGTGTCGGACCTGTTTACAAGCACTAGAATCCTAGTACGGTCCTCCTAGGCACATGCGTTTGAAGTGTCGGACCCGGGATGTATAAGCTTAAGCCAACGATTTCGGCACTAGTATCCGAGCTTTATGCCAGGGCGAGCGCAGACACAGGCGTTTGAGGCGTCGAACCCGTAGGAAACTTTATTCTCTACACTAGTATCCGACCCTAGTTGTTTAAAAATAAGGAGGCAAGCGCTTGAGGTGTCGGACTCGATTTCATTTGAATATTTTGCAACATCTCCGGCCACTAGAATTCGAGCCAAGCCACGCTTATTGTCAGGATAGCCTAAATGGAAGCCCTCGGCTCCCATTAAGGGCGACCGACAAGCCAACCGGACGGCCTAGGAGCAAGCGCTTGACGTGTTGCACCCAACGCTTCCGGGCACTAGAATCCGAATCTGGTTTACTAGGTCTGAGTCATAGTTGCGACTCCAGTTCCTCTCAGAATCGGCAGGCTATTTAAGTTATGTTATAGGGCTGGAGCGTCGCACCTCTACGCGGTACCGCTAGGTAACGTGCCCAACATCTGGCACGGCTAATTGCGGCAAACGAGCATAACCCAGACGGTCAGCTGGTTGAGACCGACGTGCGTCACAGAAGTTGGATTTATTCAATCATTCTAGTGTCAGTTTCTAATTTGTCGCCACCACGTTTGTACAAGGCGGGCAATGTCTGAGCACCATTGTGCTGACAACTGAATGGCCAATGTCCGAAAGGAGCCGGAACTGGCGAGAGACCTGAGTTAATCACGGCGTCCGCTGGTGATACTCCATAACATCTCGGGGTATCTGGGTTAGCAATAAATCTAGTGAATGTGCGAAGAGCACCTATATGCGTGTCCAGACTACGAAGCCACCGGGGAAAAGAGCGCGCAATGTTCGCACAGTTGGTTATCACCAACTGTGCTGCCAAAGATCACTGCATCTATATAAGGAGGAACAGACATGGTTTCGCTAGTTCCAACGGAAATGTTTTATTTTCGTTCTTAGGCGTTTTATTGAGAACTACTTTCAATTCCTTCTCTTCTGGCAGTTGATAAGTATGGCAGGGTAGTTCTAAGGTTTCTATAACTCTTCTTAGGGTTCTATAATCTTCAACTATTTTAACGGACATCTTTATGCCTTCAGCGCAGCTAATTACTCTTAGAATGAAGACTTCATTCATTTACGCTACTATTCATACTTCAGTGAACTTGTTTTTTCTTCTAAGTACAACTGGAGGGGTGACCTGATTTTCTTCTACTTGTTGGGTTGGTAGTTCTATTTCCTGATTATTAAACCTTAGGCGCTGTTTAAGTGGAGGCTACTCCGAGCTGCTACTGAGCTGTGAATCTCGTGGATTTTCTAGTTCCGACTTAAGTTCCATTTCGGACTCTGTAACTCCTGTAGCTTTCCCATCTTCGATTTGTATAACGCTTACATTTAGGCGTTTTTTCTTGGTGCCCGCTTTTCTAGGGATTGCCCATTCTTCACTGTTGTTAGCTGTCGTTGGAATTGTTCTATTCTGTGCTATTAAATTGTTTAGCTACTGTGTTCCTTCAGTTATCAGATTTCTTAGTTGTTCCTCTGACGTCTTTGCCTTTTCTATTTTATTGCGCACTGTGCGCGATACTATAGTACCCGTTTCATTATTTTGTGACATTTAGGGTAATTGTAGATGAGAACCCAAATATTTACAGTCCTGTGATCAATTAACTTAACTTACAGGTACCAGATAATGTAATCTGTGTCTACCAAAATAACCTAAGTTTTCACGTTAAATTTAGTTTTATAATTGTCAGTCAACTTGACAGCATTCAACTGTTAGGTTATAGTTATAAAAGTTTATCAAAATAACCTCACTTGTCTATTTTAGATGTATTTTTGACATTTTCTGTTGCCTTAACAGCTCATAAGCAGTCGGATAAAAATTGCTCCGTCTAAGAATCAATTTAAACACGAAAATGTCGATCCAAAAATCGCGAAAATCAAGTTAAAGCACTAAAAAAGTGTTTAGCCAAGTGAAGACTAGGGTTTTAATGCTTTTACTTAGAAGTGCATCTACGAAATAATACAGCATGGAGCAGAGCCGAGTGAGCGATTTGTATTGATCACTGCTCCAGGCTAAGGTGGGGAGAGGGGGAGTAAATAGTGTCAGTTTTAGCCATGATTTGGACGAGAGTGCATTGTGGATTCGTTTTGAGTACTTTTTACGAAAACAACCGTTCTGTCATCTTAAAGCAAAGAGCTTTTGACGCCACTTCAATATTCCACACCGCGTTTCAATCCCTTCTACAAACACTATTCGGTCACGTGTTCGGCGATTAGAAGAAAGCACCCTATGTGAAGATAAACATGGGGCACTAAGAACGTCAAGAACGCCGCAAAAAGTTCCGTTGGTTAGAGCAGCAATTGAACAGTCTCCTAGACAATCGGCTCAGACTCTCGCAGTTCCTTTATGAATGTCTCATCGTTATTTGAGGAGGATTATTCATGAAGACTTGTCATTTCATCCATACAAAATGACGCTTGTGTAAGAATTAAGTGTAAGTGACCATGTAAATCGCATGAATCTTTGTCAAGAAATGCTGCAGAATATCCATCCAGAAGCAACATTTTTCAGCAGCAACGAGGCGCATTTTCATCTGTCTGGAGCGGTTAACAAGCAGAATTTCCGGTACTGGGCAGCAAATAACCCCGACTGCATCATAAAAAGTCACTTTATTTTACTAAAGTGACAGTATGTTCTGCCATATTCGAATTTGGATGCTAGGTTCATATTTTTTTGAAGAAGGCAGGACTGTGACTGTCACTTCTGCCCATTATGTTTCAATGTTAGAAGATTTTCTGTAACCCAGATTAGAAAAAATCACAGAAGAACATGACTTGGGAGCTCTCTGGCTTCAACAAGACGGAGCTACTGCCTACATAGTTCGAAACCCCATGGCTGTTTTAAGGCAAATGTTCCCTGCGCGGGTGGTCTCTCTGAGGGGTGATGTAGGATGGCCGGCACGCTCACTCGATTTGAGCATTTGTGATTTCCTTCTCTTGACTACTTAAAGGACAAAGATTTTAAACATCTCCCTCACACCCAACAAGAATTAAAACACCAAATTACTAAAGAAATCAATGCGATACCAATTGAAATGTGTTGGAGATCCGTTCAACATTTTAGGAACCACCTTCACCAATGTATCGCTACCGACGGCCGTCATCTTGTAGGCATAATTTTTAAGAGATGAAATGGGATTACCTATCGTATTTAAAAATAAAACTATCTTTTTTACAACTTGTACCGTTTTTTATTTATAGCCACTTCAAACCACTCAATCAGCTCTGCCTCACCCAGTATATTAAAAAAGTAGCTTCATAAGACATGTTTTTATCACACGAGTTTAAATTTAGAAAACGATCGTCGTAGAGGCGAGTTTTCTAATGAAAGAGTGTGATAAAATGTCTTATGAAGCTAGTTTTTTATAATATTTTATCTATTTGCTAAAAATTTAGGAAAAAAATGCACTTATTTGACGTACAATTGTATTGGGGATTTTCGTGATAGTTGATGTTTTGACATTTGAATATGAAAGTTTTAATATTTAATAGGGTTCATTAGTAATGTTACCAACCTTTTAAAATAATATATTCCCTGTTAAAAAGAAGGACTAATGAAACTCAAATGGGTTTCGATATGAGTTTGTTTCGATAGACAAATAGATAAAAAATAAATTAAAAACTTTTAGTTCTAAACTTATTGTCATTAATTGTCATTAATTTCTATTAATGAAATTTAGTAAGGAGATACTGAAAGTAAGTGAAAAACTAGCAATCAAGGTCTTAAAAGACAGAGGTGCCGAAGAAGTCGGATGTGTGTGTTTTTTTAAAAAATTAATAATAGACGCAGTGTGTGAAAGTTTCCAAACGTTCAATGTTTCAAAAAGACAACACTAGGACACTATCGAACGAAAAATCGGTAAATGAAAGTTTAATTTCGTAAGTAATTACATAAACTAACTCCACAATGATCCGTTTCCATTTAAATGTGTTCCTCGTGCTAATATAAACTTAATTTATTGCTGTCAAATTGATTGTCCTTTAACCGGGCAGGAGTATAATTTGTTATTGTTTAATTCTGTGAATTTGGAAGACAATTATAAAATTACATTTGACATTGATAAGTAAGGTTATTGAGAGACATTCACAAGTTTAACCTAGCAGTTTAATTCTGACAAGGTGACCGACAATTATTTGTCAACGAGTAAAGCGAAATTTGTCTGGGTACTGATTTACCAATGATTTCATCTATACAATATCCAATTGGTCAATTAGAGCCTTTGTATTCGTACAGATATATAAGTGACTAATTTAAACCTTCTAAACATTGAGGAATAATTGTTTCCCTCGATTATATTATTACCGTAATTCAATTTTATATTTGTTTAATGATTATGCTCCATACGGCATATTTTATCACTTTGCTTACATGAATCGCGCTTATTAACACGCATTTGTTTAGGGTCCGATAGTAGTTTGAATAATTTGAGTTAGAAAGTAACAGGGATAATAATTTTCGGCCTGACTTAACATTTTTGATGTTAAAAGGATTATGTAATTTAGTTAATAAATTTCGATGACTAGATCACCTGTAAAACAATAAATAGTTTGTATCACTAAGGGCCAATTTCACCAACATATTTAACCGTAGATTTTCCAAATTTAAGATAGTTTTCTATGGAAATAATTGTTATCTACAATCGTTGATGTGGCAATAATTTGTCGATTAAGCTAATCGACGGTTAATATTTTGGTGAAATTGGACCTAAATAGATATCAAACGCTAAATATGAAGTTAAACGCAGTTAAAACAAAAAATAATTATTAAATAGTAGAGAATAAGCTCTTAGAAAAAATAGAAAAGCTAAAACGTTTTAGTAGCTTTAAATTAACTCAATAACTGAACAAGAAATGCTTGAGCCAATAAACTCTATCATACACAAAGTTTCGAAGAAAATAATAATTTTTTATTTTAGCAGCGTTTAGCTTTATATTTAGAACTTGTTATAAATTTTGTAGTTTTCAGTTTGCGTAAAATAAATCGAATCTTTTAAAAAATTGCGATATAGAATATTTCATTAATGTTGCATTTTAACCTTCTGAGTTGATAGGAATTATTTATAGTTCTGCTCGTATAAATTTTAGCTTTGAGGTTGAGTACCAGAAATCTCCTTTGAGTATTTTGTAGAAATGGTCAGTGAAAGCATCCGATACGTGAACAAGAGCAGTCAGCTTGGCGCTGCTGCACTTAGCTAACGTTTCATTAATTGTTCAATATATTATTAAGAAATAGCAAAAAGGAAACACGTCTGAATTTGGCGAATCTCTAAACCCGGAGTGGTAATTTTTGAAATTAATAGCCAAAATAGTTGGTTAGTGATGTTTTTAAATACAAATCTAATTTAATGCGGAAATCTCCTTGCCTTATGTAAAGCCTAAATTTAAGGTACGATAGTGGTTCATTTTCTTGGACATCGACTCCAGAAGGAATTATACCCTACAAGGGTATAGAGCCGTCATTTGTTCGTTATAGAAAATCAACGAAATATTAGGTTCAAATCCTGTGCTTTTTAATGCCAAGTCATTAAAAGTTATCAATGATTTATTTAGGAAACTTCTAAATAAATAGAATTTCTTCAAATTCAACTACAGCCAAGTTCAATTATGCACTGTTTAAAATAGGTTGGTTATTAAAGCTTAATTTGTTTGATCTATATTTTCTTGCCACTAACGGAAAAATGAAATGTAATCTAAAATTATTGAATCAAATCAGTATTGAATGGCTGCCATATTTTAGTATTCAATTCAGTTATTGTAGTCGATTACCAACTTGTTTTCAAAATAACAAAATAATATTACAATACCGCGTGCCTCACAGGCATCAAATTGTTTAGTTAGATAAAGATATAAGAAACACGCATTACTTATAGTGAGCGTTATTTCCGAAATAATTCAAGGAGAAAGTTACCACTGTGTTTCTAGCGTAGGATAATAGCAACTACATTAGTCAGGTCATGGAAATACGTAGTGAAGTGCCTACAATTCCGAGTTCGTTGAAATCTACGTATCTTAGAATAGGTGTTTTCTAACAATTAGGTATAGAAGTGTTTGAATACGTTTGCTTTGTTACGGCCTAACTAGTGGGCGATGCTTTTGATGTTAATTTAAATATTTTAGATTTTAGCGACGTAATTTATTTTTGGAATAATTCTTAAGTATTTTATATATGACAACTCTTGATTAAGGACTCGCTAGCGTTTTATTCCTTTTTTTAATTTTTTAAGTTATTCATTAGGTTGTGTATGTTATTTTGGGAATTTTTGTGTGAAATAGCCAATTTTATTATTTAACAATATTCAGGGCACCCTATGTATTAAACTTCTATCTACTAATTCATGCTTTGTATAATGAACCGCATTGTAAATTTCAGAAGCACTAAACACCTGACGCACTGTGACAGTTGCAAATACTCATGAGAATTCCACAGTAGCTCAGCGGTCTAAACGGCCAGCAAGATCGGACTCATAATTTTGTTTGCAAATATTTTGAAAACTGCGCATTTTAAAACCAGTTTCACGAGTTCTTTGTTGTGCATACTAGAAGTATATGTTGTTATATCAAGGACGTCCTGTATAAAAATCAAGATTAAATTTTTTCCCTTTGATGAACAAGTCAAACAATTTCTGAAGAGCTATTCAAACTTTCTCAGTTTTAGTATCAATAGTTTTAATTTGACTGAACGTTAATACAACTTCAGAAATTAACATTCCAGGCATCTGGGATATAAACCATCTCATACATGTTTCTGTCGATAACGCAGAATAAGTCATTGAAGTTAGTAAATCTACATTGTTATCCTTGTTTTATGTGTGTACATGTTACTGTTAAAGTGCAAAATTCGTAATTCTGCGAAATATCTGGTTTTAGTTAAACCATTAGATGTTGAAAATAAAGCAATTTCTTTAGCCAGTTGTTATGTTATTTATTATTAATACCAAGCTTTAATCTAAGCTAACTTAACCTAATCTAAGTCTTTTCAAGAAGAAATATTTATATATATATATATATATATATATATATATATATACAGGGTGGCCTAAGATTCCGTCGACGAAATGTTATGAAATTATTATTAGAGATAGAACAGAGTTATTAAGAAAACTTGTAAATATATAATAGGAGCATCTCATGATTCGTATTACAATGGCATATCAAAGTTATGTTTTTTCTTACGGAACATCCTATATATTTTTACAAATTCTGATAGCCCTTAATGCATATATCTAAAAAAGATACCAGGCATTATGCCTCTAGAGTTACACATAAGGGAGATATTTACATTTTAGTCATAAAAAGCTACCCAGTTTGTCATATTGCTGTGTTAATAAGGTAAGATAATAACCCAAAATGTACATCACAATTTCTCTAGTTCAGCTGCTATATTACATAGTGTTTAGTTCCAAATTATTTGCAAAAGATATACAGGGTGATAAAGTTTTGCGCATCATTATTGTTCTAAATTTTTCAAATGGAACACCCTTCTATTATAGTTGCGTCATGTGCAGAATTTAAGATCCTTCTAATAACATGTATCGTATCGGCATCAAAATGATAGACCTTTTTGAGATAAATTGATTGTTTTCTGAACTTTTCCAAAATTGTTGTTATTAATAATTTAATTGATAAAATGGCATCACACTCTTAAAAAGTATTAAAACCATTAGCGTAACAATAAAATAGATGAACGAAACAATTGATTATCGTGTATGCACCTTAAAATTGAAGATGCACTTTAAATTAACATCACATGCTATTTATGTCGACGCTAAAGTGTTATGACGCGTTTAATAATAACTACTTTTAGTTTGGTAACTTTCATTAAACAAAATATAACAAAATATTAAGACATTTAATGTACAGTACGTGAATCTGAGAATGAGCTACTTTAAATTAGGAATTCATCAAATAATGGTGTGTAGTAACAATCTGTTGCTAGTACCAATACAAATTTTTGTCATTCTAAAGTAGCTCATTTTCAGATGCACGTACTATACATTAAATGACTTAATATTTTATTATAAATTCACTTGAATGAAGGTTATCAAACTAAAAGTGGTCATTATTAAATGCATCATAATACTTTAGCATCAACATAAAGTAGCATGTGATGTTAATTTAAAGGGCATCTTCAATTTTAAGGTGCATTCACAATAATAACTATTCCCTTTCATGGATTTTATTGTTACACTAATAGTTTTAATACTTTTTCAAAGTGTGATGCCATTCTATCAATTAAGTTATTAATAACAACAACAATTTTGGAAAAGTTCAGAGAACAATCAATTTATCTCAAAAATTTCTGTCATTTTGATGCCGATATGATACATGTTATTAAAAGTATGTTAAATTCTGCATATGATGCAGGGTGTTCCATTTGAAAAATTTGAGAACAATAACAATACGCAAAACTTTATTACCCTATATATCTTTCGCAGATAATTTGGAACTAAACACTAGGTAATATAGCAGCGGTACTAGAGAAATTGTGGTGTAAATTTTAGCTTATTATTTTACCTTATTAACACACAGCAATATGACAAAGTGGGTCGTTTTTTATTACTAAAATGTAAATAGCTCCCTTATTTGTTACTTTAGAGCCATAATGCCTGGTATCTTTTTTTGATATATGCATTAAGGGCTATCAGAATTTGTAAAAATATATAAGATGTTACGTAGAAAAGAACATAACTTTGATATGCTATTGTAATATGAACCACCCTGTATATTTTAAAAGATGGTCCTATTATATATCTGTAAGTTTTCTGAACAACTCTGTTCTATCTCTAATAATAACTTCATAATCTTCCGTCTACGGAATCTTGGGGCACCTTGTATATGTATGTATATGTATATGTATATGTATATGTATACAAACAGGCTTCACCAAGATAGAGATTTAAAATTTTTAGGAAGTATTCAAAAGGACAGTTTATAAAATTATTCTTGATTATATTGGGTGTCCCACAAAAATGTGGCATAGCGGAGCCGGATTTTCTTAAACAGCATATCCAGTATATTTTGTCATATTTAAATTACACTTGATGGTAGCTAGTTATATTATTAATTTGGCTACTATCTAGTTGATTATTTGAAAGATATAAATTTTTTAGTGAAATGTATTGTAAACGTCATCATCAAATAACAAAATCACTACATTCATAAAAGTTTAATAAACAATGCTGTAGGTTACTATTGCAAAAGGGTTAGTGATGTTTCAGTACAAATTTTGCGTCCTTATGTCATACCGGATGTTCAGAATTAATTTTTCAATTTAAGCAACTTCATGGACATTTGTTTTTAATTAGATTAATTGGAAGTATTTTTTCTGCGTCGATTGATATAAGGGTTGCGTATACCTATTTCAGGTTGTTTTTGAAATGTATAACAAAATCCATTAACAAAGCTAAAACATATTACAGTATCTACAAAGTATGTTGTCTTAATCAAGGTGCCGCAACTTTTCAAATTGTAAAATATTGTCTGCTGCCATTTTGAGTTTCGGGTTATAACATCCGTGCTCTGAATTATTCCATTGAAAATGAGTTTTAGTAAAGATGAGCTTGTGGATATGGCTGTAGGCAAAGTTCAGAGAAATTGTTTTTTTGGAGAGTATGATATATCACCAACGTTATTCTGAAAGAAGAGTGTCTAACGAGAGAAACTTTAATAAACTGCTAAGTGGATTCATAGAAGCAAGAAACGTTGCTTACCCGAAACACTCCAGAGCGAAGACTGTAACGCACGAGAAAAACGAACTTATGATTCTTTTAAAGGTTACAGAAGATGTCCGTTGCAGCCACATTGTCGAAGCAGCAGGAGGGTCTGTGAGTCGAATACTAAAAAAGCATACACATTATGCCTATTATGTTCAGTTGGACCAAGAACTGAACAATCCTGATTTTTTACGAAGAATAGTGTTTTATAATTGAGCTAGGCACATAAGATGAAGAATTGTTTGATAGAGTTTTGGTTTTTGTCGAAACTACTTTCCATAGAAATGGTTTAATTAACCGCCGCAGTATTCATTATTATACCGTCGAAAATGCTAATCCCTATAGACAAGTATGTTACCAGCATCGGTGGAGTGTGAATTCTGGGGAGGTATTCTCGGCGTAAACATTGTGGCCATCATATTTTTGAAAGAAGTCTGAATGGATCAAGGTATTTAAACTTCCTACAAAATAAACTAGCTGATATATTGTGAAATATACCACTTGATCTTCGTCGTGATATCTGGTTACAACATGATGTAGCACCGGCCCGTTGCTCAAGAAAAGTAAGAGAGATCTTAAATAATGTTTATGTAAACATATGAATTGGCAGAGATAGCAATGTACGTTGGCCTGCTCGTTCATGAGATCTTACTAAACTGGACTATTTTTATGCGGGTATGTGAAAGGAGTTATTTGTGCTGAACCACCAACCACAGCAGAAAATATCCGTGACAAAATAATAAACCCATTCCAAAGTGTGACGCCAAAAATGCTACCAAAAGTAAAAAGGGATTTTGTTTTTAAGTAGAACTGATATGTTTTGACTTTCCTTTTCTATATGTTGTGTTATTTTGTTCTTGCGTTTTTCGATTGAAATGATTCACTTTCGATTTTAATCTGAATTTGATTTTTGTAGATGCTGTAATATGTTTTAGCTGTGTTATGGAACTTTGTTAAAAATTTTGAGAACAGATCGAAATAGGTATAGGAAATTCTTCTATCAATCGACGTAGAATTTAATTCTAGATCCAACAGTGAAAACATATACAAGGTATTTCAATTAAAAAAATTGAAAAAACTGTTCCTGAAGTTGCTTAAATTGAAAAATTAGTTCTAAACACCCGGTACGTCATAAGGCCGCAAAATTTGTGCTGACGCATCATTAAGCCTTTTGTAATAGGAACCTATAATATTGTTTATTAAACTTCATTTTAGTGAAGGTGGTGATTTTTTTATTCGACGATGACGTATGCAATGTATTTCACAAAGAATTCATCTTTCAAACCAACAACTTAATAGTACTAAAATTTGTAACATGAATAACGTCCATGAAGTATAATTGAAATGTACCAAGATATATTGGGTATGCTGTTTAAAAACAATCCGGTTCTACAGTGTCACTTTCTATGCGATATCCAGTATAATCAAAAATAATGTTATAGACCCAAGTAACATTTTAAATTCAATTTGGCTTTTTAGCACATTTATTGGTTTTATAAAGGTTTAATTATGGCTGAAATTAAAACTTGCCATTATAAGTTATTAGGCTTTGTTAATAAGTTTTAATCACGTTGTAACAGCTAAATAACAAAACTTATTGGCCACTTATTAGAAATACCTTAAGATGAAAAATAAATTGCTTATTTAAGACAATTACGTTTTATAAAGGTGTTTAAAGCTAAAAGGTTTTTAGTTAGCTATATGATAAAGGAATCTAGCTTTAAGAAATTGTTGAAGATGTAATATCTTAAGCCTTTTTTTTAAACCTATCTACAAGCTAGCTACTATGTAATAGAACTGTATTTAAAAAGACAAAAATATGGTGTGTATCTTTGAGCTTTAATAAAACTACCTTTTAAGGAACTCATTGTTAGTAAGTCAAACCTGTTATTATCATGCGCTTTTTTTAAGTAGTTATTTAGCGATTGCAAAATCAGAGCACTTCCGATGAAAGATACAAAATTATGCAATAATAATGTGGACAACTGCTAATAAAATTTTTCCCGTTTCGTTCGATGGACTCTATTAAATGACTCTAAAACGATATAAAGGTCATTGTAACAGTATCACACAATTGCTATGAATTCATAGGCAGTACATACTTACGTTTACAAAATAATGTATAAGAAACGATACAATTTTATTTTGTTTTAAAACATTCCATATTATAGATTTTAGGTTAGGAAATATATTCATGAAATGTCAGATGCTATTTGGTATCAGAGGGTATTTCTTTAAAAATTTCAGGTTTTAATAAGTTTTATCAGAGTCGTGTTTATTACCCTAATGAATTCTTGAAACCACCTTAAAGCAAAATATATCTATAATTATTATTTAAAGGAAATCGGGTAATTTAATAAAACCTTTAATATTTATTGTATATTTAAAATCAAGCAAATAGTTTTATTTTCCTTTCGCCATGTTTATTTTATAAATAAAAACAGCTATTTCAGATTTTTTTGGAATTTAATTGGTGTTTACAAAAATATTTGATTTTTTAGTTTGTTTAATATTTAGAAAAGCTTGATTAGTTATTTTGGTGCAAAAATTAACTAAAAGAAGAAAAAATATTTCAAGGTTATTTATTCTCAAAATTATAAA
>JAHWXV010165496.1:0-12378 GCA_024586415.1 Phrixothrix hirtus
TTCTCACACAATATATATATATATATATATATATATATATATATATATATATATATCAATGCAAATTAAAAAACTTAATGAATGCTTAAAATAATTTAACAGATTCAATTATTAAACAAACTATTTAATATATGTAAAAGGATCCATAATAATATTTGGGGTATAATTAACGAATTGTAAAAATTGTAGAAATGAAATCTTCCCGAAAGATTGGTTAATGCAAGATTCTTAGATGTAAATGAATATAGCCAATTAGTTAATGTAATTTATTGGATAATAATCAATAAAAAGTAATCTCCAAATGTTTTCGTCTAAAAAATTGTATGTAACACTGAAGTCATTTTCAAGGCATTATTTCATATAAAAGGTTCATTTAAAGCAGTGCTGAACTGAGAGGTTTTCAAATATTGTTTAATTGGAACATAAAAACACATTATAGAGTGGTGCTTCTTAAGATTTTAGAATTACTTTTTGTTTAAATTATTTAAACTACAAATTGTTTAAAGTAAAAGTAATTCTAAAATCTTAAGAAATACCCCTCACCCCTCTATTAACGATCTAAGTTAGAATTTTCTATAATGTGTTTTTATATTCCAATTAAACAATATTTTAAAAACCTCCCAGATCAGTACTAATTTAAATGAATCTTTTATATAAAACAATGCCTTGAAAATGTCTTCATTACTCCATACAAATTTTTAGACGGAAAAGTTTGGAAATTACCCTTTATTGATTATTATCTAATAAATTAAATTATCTAATTGGCTATATTCATTTACGTCTAATAATCTTACATTAATCAACCTTTTGGGGAAGACTTTATTTCTACAATTTTTACAATTTAGACCTATTTAATTTTATTTCTTTGGACTACTGACTCGAGTGAAACTAAACAAATGATTTGTTATTTGCCCACAAAATACAGCGTTGGGTTGGATGACATCCCTGCAGTGGCTTTAATTACAGTTGCATATTTCATATCTACTCCGTTATTAAACGTCATAAATGGATGTATAGTTACAGGTGACTGCTCTACTAAATTAAAATCAGTGAAAGCTATACCTATTTATAAAAATGGAAATAAAAATGTAATGGACAACCACCGACTTATTCCCTTGTTGCCAATATTTAGTAAGTTTTATGAAATGGTTATTCATAGCAGGAACTAAAAAAACATATCAGGTGTATGAGATGCAATCTGATAATTTCATGAATTGAAAATATCCTAGGTCAAAAGAACAGGGGAAATACTAATCCGGAGAACCTAAAATGCAATGAGGTAAGATTAGTTATAGTATACAAATCTGAAAACAGCATACTGTTTTATAAGGACGAGCTTAAAATGAATATCACTCTAGAACCTTGATATAAGTGTCCGCAACATAATTCAAAGATTAAGATGGATTACTTACCGCAATTATGTAATACATATTAAATACTAGTAGTAAATCGCCAGATTTTCTACAATTTAAAGGTACTAAAAGGCACCCAAACTTATGCCGAACTATATTGCCAGCTCTTGCTGTTTCTTTCACACCATCGACTATATAGTGTCCGTTTTTACTATTGCTCTTGCATTACCATGTATATACCTATTCAAATAAGTCTGATATATTATCCAGGATATGCAATTCAATCATTTACAATTTATAATTTAAAGGATATAAATTTGTTGTTTAAATTACAATAATCAATTATGTGTAATAAGTTTTAAATTCATTTATTGAACTAAATTAAATTTAATTTAATACACATTTTAATTTAGAGAAAAGTTTAATTCAGCAAAGGTTCCCGTTTTAAATAATTAACGTGATAAATAAAAACAGGTAAATTATGTTTTCCTATATTTTCAAATTAAGTTAGTTTTTATAAAAACAATATTTCCGTGTAATCTTGGGGAATATGTAACCTTGGATGTATACCATATTAGTCAACTTAAAAATACAATGGGATAACTTATTTCCCGTTCAGTAAAAATACCGTGATCTCACGTTTGCCGGGGACGTTGGAGATTTTCTACCGCAGGAACAGCAAGGTTTTAAACTCATACCGTAAGATAAAAATAATAAAGGAATTCAATTCAGTAGTTAGGTTTGAACAAGTCTGTTTGCTAATAAAAATACAAAAATAATAGAGTATAAGGTTTTAATTGTTTAATTCGCGCGTGAAGTTCTTTTTTTAGCCAATTAGTAGTTGTGCATGTCGGTAAATCATAGTCATCTCACCTTTGGAAATTATTTCAGAGGTAGTAATGTGACGTGTTCTCATCTTTTAAACTTAATTACGGTTGTGTTAATTAGTGTTTGTTATGTGACAATTAAGTTTGTCGAAGTTCAAAGCGTAAACACGTCAAAAGTTTGGTTAATTTGGCGCATCGCCAACGAAAAAAGACTATGTTCATTTTATTTTGCTATAAATGATTGTTGTAAATAAAACACTACATTAAAAATATATAAAACTGTTCAAAATGTAGACAAATGTAAATTATAAAATATCCTTTTGCTAAAATCTAATAATACAAAAGAACATTTGATGTTAATAGTTAGATATTGTTTAAACAAATAAGATCTAATTTTCTTAAAAGAACCGCTATTAAAAAAGTAACATTCCAGGAATTTTAATCGAATGCAAGCCAAAGCCAGACAAGCAGATGGTAACCAAGTCGTAGAATGAACTAATAAGTGCTCAATTTTACACATACGCAAAACTCAAATAAAACTGAACCTTTCATTAATTAATTAATAGTTAAACCCATTCAATTTAAAACCAACTTTTTATGAACAAATAAAGGTATTCTGTTCATAGTTAAGTAAGAAATGTTGTTAAACGTAAATGAAAGATTTTAAATTCAAAATACTAAAAATTTTAAAAATCCTAAAATATAATTAAATTCAATAACATCTGAACCGCTGGTCCGATTAAGACGTGGTTAGCTTCAAAATTTGAGTTAGCAACAAATACAGCCTTTGGTCGAACAAAAATCAAAAAACTCAAAATTTGAAGTTACCTCATATCGCCGCCCCTCTCACGTCTAAATCATATAAAAGCGAATATTTCAAACCGAAAGATTCAGATAAATAATCATTCTATTGCTCTAAGTAGTTGACTGTCTTGTCTGAGAAAACATAAACAATTTCATATTGTTGTTAATCGACCGCAATTTGCAAAAGATAATGTTACATACACTCACCGCTTCGCAAGTTCAATCAGAAACAACAGATTCTTATTCACTTGCTTGGAACATTTTACACTACACGTTAAAAATAATGCCGAAGTAAGTTCTTTGTTTAACGCATTGATTTACATGACAGATCGATGATATGTATTGAAAGCTACCTATGTGACACCGTTTTTTAACTCTGGTATGTATGTGCTTTCGTCTATATGACATTTTAGGTATATACTTGCATCGAAAGAATTTCCGTAAACTAACTGGTCTTCATTAAGCACAGAGAAACACCCACTAAATGCTAAAAATCATGCAATACACTGAACAACCGCTTATTAAAATACCGAATTTTACTATCGTTAAAATTAAATAAATGATTTAATACAAGGGTAAGTGTATCCGCATTAACCTGTAAAATGCCATCTTAAAGCTTATCCGGACACTCGATTGCGCATAATGCTTAGAGTACACTTGTTATGTCATAAGCCGGTCCAAAAATCAACTGTTTGCGAAACTGAACAATTATTTAAAAAGGGATAAAACTAGAGTTCTTGTAAATACGTATAAGTCTGTAAATATTAGTTATAGGAAAACTCGCCTGTATATAATTCTTTTTGCCTAGTTAAATAATAAATATAATTAATACATTTTGGTGGATTTAATACAAGGTATAATCATGAAAATAAAGCCTCAACCTTAAAAATAATAAGAGCAACACAGTCTTAAAATTGATAAAGATACAGAACCGAGTGAATTAATAAATAATAAAAACTGCAGCGTTAAACGTAACCAAACCTAAAACTTGCAAATTTAATTTAAATTGACAATTAAAAGTAGATTAAAAATAAGTAAACAGTTATCAAGTGCACAGACATCACAAACCTAATAAATTATTTTGCAGTGTACACTGAATCAAAACTCGTAAAACAAAGGCATACAGGGTAAACTTAAAAAGTTATTAAGGCCAAATAATAAAATAAAAACATACGAGATAGAATCAAAAAGTGAAAATTGATCAACTTAACTTTCCTGTACGTTAATAAATTCTGTTTGCAGTTAGCCAACGAATTAAATAGGTCATATGAGATGACCCTTAGAACCTTAGCCCATCTCTAACTGAGACCTACCTTCTCGGAAAAAATATTAAGTGACAATTGAGGTCAATAGGACAATCATCTGAAGCAAAGGAGTTTAACATGCAGGAAGCTATCACAGTAAGTCAAGGTATTTGGAATAATCAAACGACATATTTTCAAGCAATTAAGGTATTTCCCACCAATCTCTTTAGTTTTATTGTCATGGGAACTACGATAGCTTCCGCAATTGTATGGTTTTAAATTGTTATGGATCCGTATTTTGATTGTATAAATGTTACCGCATTTCTTTGTTTAAAGCGTCTACGAACCTCATTTACTGTTACACCTACAATGCCGTTGACCAGCGAGTTCCTTTAATAAATCAAAGTAGCTGTTAGCAGGTGTAATTTTCCCGAGTGGGCTTGTCAATATTCTTTATCAAATCATTTAAGGAACTTAGTGGTCAGACAATTTATTGTATTTTGAATTAATATGTTATTAGGTTAAGATTAGTTTAATTATTGAATTAAGTTGCTCCCACGCGTGTAACTTGTGTACCAATACTTTATTTTATAAATGTGTCTATTGTATTATTGTGTTTTATTCCAATTAAATGTTTAAATTCAGAAAAAGGTCACGAATACTAGTACTTTCTGTAATAGCGTTAATGAAAATTGGTAGTTTTATACCATCAAAATTGAACTGCACAATTTTGCATTTAATTCCCTTAAAGCTCTCGCTGCGTACTGCTAAGTTTGAACAGAGCACTTCGTTCAAGTTTTCTTTTAGCAACACAAACGTGCTGGGAAGGTGAAGTAACATCTTCTATTGATATCAAATTAGTCATAATATACTGGATGAAATCAACTTGCGCTTCTCCTTTTAGATACGTATTGGGGCCATCATTATTCAAACAATATACAGAGCAGGTCATCCATAATTAACGTAGCTATTTGTGACATCCTCATCTACAGGAATCAGTACATTTAGCGTTAAATGCTTAATGCGTTTTCTTACAGATACAAATATTTCCAGAATCTGCAATTACCGTTGGAATGTGCCTCCACTCTAAAGGTAGGTTTTGAACAACGATACATACAGGATGTTTTCCGTAAACCTACTCCATTCTGCAGTGTTAGACTAGAGAACAGTGGCCACTACAATTACAGATTTTGAAGTAATTCTACAGTGTTCACTCTCGAAATTATCGATGAACAACGCTTGGCTCCACTGTAGCTTTTCCGACCATGGTTTTCACCTAGTTACATGCTTTATTTTCAATCGAAATTGTGACAATATTAATTTTTCTTTAATACCACTTTCTGTTCGTTTTTATTGTATTACATAACAAAATTCTTGGATGTTGATTATTTTTGCTATTCCTTAAATTTTATAATGAAGTTACCTATCGGATATTAAAACAAAAAATACACATAAATCGTACGCTTTCATTACCTATATTTTAAATAATTCGAATAAATCGGGCACTATTGTCTTATATATAGGGTGTCCTGGTTATAAGCAGTATTACTTTAACAGCAGACAAATCTTAGTATATGCGACAGAAAACGCTTATAAACTATGTGTCTAAATTGCATAATTTTCGAAATATTTGCAATTAAAGTTTTCAGCCCAATAAAGGGTTTTATTTTCTTCCTTAAAATTTCTAGTGATCTGTTAATTCTGCAAGTTAATAATATTTTTAAATCAAAAATAAAATTTTTACTTAATCGATACAATTTTTAGTATGTATACACATTTGTATTATTCAATTTAAAAACATTTCTTAAATAACTTTCACTTTTACAAAACCCCTTTAACATTTACAATCACTTGTATTGTGTATAATTTAAATTTTGTAAAAATAATTAAGAATCTGAATGATAAATGTCATACAATTTAACGCTATTCGCCTGCGGTATAAAAAATTACATATAAATTATTGTAGATCAAATTTATGTAAACTTCAGGTATGTATCAAATACGTTTTATAATAATTAATCCATAAATAACTTATAATTAATAAGCAATAGTGTTAATAAAAACAAATTTGGATAATTTTAAAGGAATAAGTTGGATTACTTTTCATTAAAACAGCTAGCGACCTTAACATTAAAAGGTACACTTATAGTAAATGTAAACTGATACAGTGAAAACAAAAAGAAAATAGTATTAATTTTTGTCAGTCCATTTCATGATAAAGACATACAGGCCCGTAACGATGATAGATTTTCACGCGAAAATATACAATTTTTTTAATTAGCTTAAAAGGTTTTATAGATTTGCGTTCACAAAAGACTGGGGTACACGTGTCTTCAATAATGCTTATTATATCCAGGACTTCTGCATATACATTGCTGATTGAGCGAGGCCCGCCTGTACAAAATCACCGTAAGAAGTTAGGTCCAGAGCAAAGTGAAAACCAATATACGGACCTCACAAGTGTAAAGTCTGAAAATTTTGTCAACAATAAGTTAATAAATTTCTGAGAGAAATATGCTAAAATCACGTGGACCTTACTATGACTCGATATTATTATTTGTATAGAGGTTAGTTCCACTTTTTGGCACTGGTGGCGTTCTTAAATGAGTATATTGCACTTCAATATACAAATACTTTCCAATCTACTGAATAAGTGAGCCCCGTAGATTTGACAACAAAATTGTTTCTTTAAGCTGAATATGAGTTAATTACTTGATAAATATAATACACAAAAAATAAGTATTATTGTAGAAATAAAATGTTCTGTTATCTCACTTTGAAAGTTCAATCAAGTACAATTAAATTTGATGAGGTTTTTCGCGTACTTATTACATATATTTTCATTTTATTACCTATTTCGAAAGTTAGGTTGATTGCTTAAAGAAAATACCATAGAACTTATATTTTAAGTGTTAGAAACAAACTAATCACGTGGAATTTTATTTTTGTATAACTAAATCGAATAAGCTAACAAGTTTGCATTCATCCGAGCACGCGACTGCAATAATTTGATTAAGATCAGATAACCAGATGTAACACTTTACCCTTGTCATTTTTTGGTTTTTAGCGATTTCCACGAAATCCACTCTAACGATTATTTTTAAACTTATTATATTTCTTAGCCGTTTAGTGCCCTTTGAAATAATTTATGTGACTACTCAGAAAATCTTTCGTAAATCGATTAACCGTTAACTCTAATTAAAATAATTATGAATCTAAAAGTCTTAGATAATTTTTCGTTAGTCACAAAAGCGATTAGTGTTAAAATATGGCATTTGATTCTAATATTTGAATGTGAAAGCTTTTTTTTTATTTCTTTTAGCAATTAACATAACAATTAAAAAAATAATGGAAAAACTAAGTGAACTATTTCCTTACTTATAACCCTTAGATGTATAGTTAGTTGAATGGGTTACTAAATAGCAAATTTGTCTAAACACGTCTTTATATTAAAATCACTTATACCAAAAATGATTCAGGGACATTTAAAGAGAGCTGTGATTATCCTCCATGAAAATTAACTGAAAATCATAATATTATACTTATTGTTTATATATTCAGGGTGTCTAAAAATTGTTGTTGAATATTTACTTACTTATAGTGCTCATTGAGAGAAACAAAAACGTCTTAATCAACATAAGTCCGCAGCTCAAGCATTTCAGAGATATTGTCGAATTTGTGTTTCAGAAGTAAAAAATTAATTTAATTCTTTTATTTGGCTGCCTATGATAAAACATAAGTATGAAAACTGTCACTAAGGTAATTATTGGGCACTTATCCTTGCAAATGAATATACAAACTTGGAAATGGCATACATGCATTTTTATGTACAGTAATGCAAATGGTAACACTCTTGAAGCACATCGCCTTTATGTTATAGCATCTGAATCACAATAGCGTTCTTCCAAATGACAAAATGCTTACAAGGATTTATCAACGTCCTTCGGAAACTGGTACATTTAGGAAAAACAGTAATGATGTTGGTCGACCTAGATCAGTTACCACTCTTGCAAATGAAGTAAATGTTTTAAGAATTGTTCATTAAAATCCAGGTATTAGCGCACGAAGACTTTCTACTCAAACAGGCATGAATCATTCCTTTGTTTGGAAAATATTGCATGAGAATCTGCTCTACCTATGCCACATTTAACGAGTACAAATGCTTTCCCGACATGATTATGCTACACGAAGAGAATTCTGTCGATGGATGCTAATAAATCTTGCAGAAATTCTAAATTTGGTAACTCATATTTTATTCAGCAATGAAGCCGGTTTTATGAGAGATGGTACACAAAATTTTCACAATAACTATATTTAGGGTAATGAAAATCCTCACGAAATTGTTCAGTTTTGGCATCAAGAGTGGTTTTCTTTAAACATTTGGTTGGAAATTTTAGGAGATCTCCTAATTGGATCAATATTTTTTCCTAATCGCTTAAATGCGGAAGTGTACCTCAACTTTTTGTGAAACAAACTACCTGAATTATTAAAAGACATACCTCTTGCTTATAGTTTATTCATAGTGGGGTACCTCCATATTTTTCTTTTGCGGTAAAAAATTTTTTAAATAAAAATTTTAATAATCAATGGATAGGGCGAGGGGGCTCTGTCGCATGGTCGGTAAGGTCTTCTGACTTGACCCTGTTAGATTTTTTTGCGTGGAGCTCTTTAAAATCTTTAGTATATTCTCAACCAATTAATACACTAGATGAGCTGAGGGGGAGGATAAAAAATGCCTGTGAAGGGATACATACGACTCCGGGAATTTTTGAAAGAGTACAAATTTCTTTTTTATGAAGATACAGACGTTGTCTAGAAATGGAAGGGGGGCATATAGAGCTCTCGAGGGGGTAACCACTCCGGCAATAGGTGTACATATATAACTGAAATATTCGGAAATGCACTAAGCAATGCGGAAATGCACAAAAATTCTTCAACAATGCATAGGCAATACCATAAATGTCCCTTAATGTGCCGGTAATGCCGGAAATGGTCGGAAATGCGTTAGTATTGTCAGCGATGTTCGGTAATTATGAGGAATGCCATGCAGAAATACAGCATTGTTAACTTGGTTATACGCGCGAAACTAATTCGTTTGGAAGTAATGCTGGCGGTATCAATGTTATCATTTGTTTATGTACGTAAAAACTAGTACGTATGTACGTATGTATTGTACATACATATGTATATTTTATATCACGTGAATCAGTGAAGTATATTGTTTTCCAAATTCATGAGAACTTTTTGATGAATTGAGTTTATTTTCAATACTGAAATGAACCTAATAGTTTTACAGTCAGTCAACAGTGAATTTTATTTATAAAAAAAAGATTACGGCACATGCTTTGAATATTACAAAGACCATTTCCGCTGTAACTTACTTTCTTGATTTAATCTAATACGAAATATCAAATTGTGTCATTTTCGTGGCTGCAAATTAACGTTTCTGTTTTATCGTACATGAAGTACTAGATTAACGAAAATTTTGTGTCTACCAAGTTTATATCGTTTGTTCTTGAGTTCTCAATCCATATTTGAAAGAGCATTGACTCAGAAAAATATTAATTTCTTTCTTATTTATTAAGTTATTTTGTAGTTCTATTTATGAAATAATGTCAACATTTTGCTATTTAAAAATGATTATTTTATAAATATTAGATCATATTTCTGTACCTAGGTTTTATTTCCAAAAATACACAACTTGAGTGACTGACTAATTATACATTATTGTATATTTGATACAAGTTTTACATTTTTTTTAAAAACAAAACTATTCAAAATATTGACAAATAAGAAAGATATTAATATTGTTCTGAAGCAATGTGCTTTCAAAAATAGTCTACGTGCGTGAAATCAAGGTCAAATGAGACAAACTTTGAGATCAAATAACCGCTGAAAACACTAATGATATCAAGCTAAAATTTTCATTATTTTGTCATATACAATCTAAATTACAGGCTCAGCTTTGAATTTGGATTTTATAAGTTGTAATAGTTACAAATACAATTTCTATTACTATTTTACAAATATAAATACAGCGGATTCAGTAAATAATAGGTCATACTTCAATGGCGACTTCCTTGGATTAAAATCGACCGATTTAGACCAAATTACCTTGATGCCATTTTTTTTTAAAGTTATGGCATTGTAAGGAATTTATTTTATTTTATTTTTTCACGAAAAATCGTTCACTTTCGAAGTGTTTGTATTTAAATTCTGTGAATAGGGTTTTCATGGTTGCTAAATAGGAACATCTTGCTATTTTTGTGAAAAATGTAAAAGGCGCTTGCAACATCTCAAAGATAACCTTTGTTTGCTCATATTATTGTAAGGCATAGCTCTGTCTTACTGAAGGTAGAGTCTATTCAATTCGGTTAAAAGCAATCCTTCCAAAAACTCTTGTAAATAAGTGCATGGTACTTATCTGCATCCAAAGTTCCATTTATAAAAATGAGTCCTATTAATTTATAACTCAGGATATCATACCAGACATTTGAACTAAATCTATTTTGAAAATTAAGTCCCATAAAAGTTCTGGGTTTTTCCCTACTCCAGCACCGCTACTGCAAACATTCTGCAAACATTCACCGCTGAATGTTTATCAAAAATGCATTATTGCTGAACGTACATTCATCGAACCAGATCATTTTCGTATAAAACATAGCATCTTCTTGTAGTTGGACTAAATACCAATTACAAAATTCCAATCTTCGTTTCCTATCATTTTATCGGATAAGATGAATTTTGAAGTAACATAGGGTTTAAATTTGTACTCATTTTAAATTAAATGAACTGCGGTGTTCGATGTTATCAAATTTTACGCAATTTCATGCGTAAAAGAACGAGATCTCCCTATATACTCAGTGACATAGAAATTGAAACACCAAGGAGGAGTAGGAATTTCTTAATCAACGCTGTTAGATTTGTTGGGTTGACATTAAGTAATAATTGATTAACTTTCGAGATCAAGTTGTAATGTGATAACGTCACATTTGACAGTTGCTATAATTTTTTGCTAACTTTTTCGGTCTGTGCTTTTCGTACGGTTTGTTGTTTTTTTTTCATTGTTAATTAAAATTATTTTTGATTGTTGCTCTTTTGTTAACGTGTTTTGTTTGTTTGATCATGCCTACAGTACGACAACGAGGATATTACCGTCAATTAAGGGAATTTGACAGATGCCGAATTATTGGTTTGCGCGAAGTTGGTATCTCATTTAGGGAAATTGCTAACCGTGTAAATCTTAATCGGTTTACTGTAATGTCAGTGTGTCGTGCATGGCTTGAAGATGGCCAGAAATATTGTAAAAGAGGAACCGGGCCTTCAAGAAGAACGAATAAGCGTCAAAATCGTCGCTTAAGACAACTGGCATTTAGAAAACTATTTTCCTCTACTCGGGCAGTCGGTGACCAATGGCTTGGTGAAGAAGGTCGCATTGTAACCATTAGAATAGTTTATCGCCGAATCCGAAGTTTTGGATTAACATCATATCGTCAGAAACTTGTGCTTCCTTTGATTGCAGAACATTGTCAGCAACGCCTACAATGGTCAAACGAACAATCTCGTTGGAATCTTAAACGGCGTCGTGTTGTCTTCAGTGGGAATCTAGATTTGTTATAGGAATGCACGACGATGAGAGTCAGAAGAGGACGGGGTGACCAACGGAATTTTCGTTTTATAGTTAAGAGGGACGTGCATCGCACTGTGGGTGTTATGGTTTGGGGTGTGATTACTTATGGCAGCAGGTCTGCATTGGTGTTCATTCTAGGTAATATCGCATCGCAACAATATATCTTTCTCCCATTGAACATGTATGGGACATAATGGGTAGAAGGTTGTGTAATTTGCAGCGTCTTTCTTTGACTTTACAGGCCTTGAGACATGAGGCGCAACTTTTATGGTAGGATATACCCCAAGACGAGATAAACTACCTTATTCAATAAATACCTCAGCGTGTAAATAAATGTGTCACTGTAAAGCATACTTGTTAGTTTAATTAATCTTCGTACAGTGTAAAATAATGCCTCCTGTTCGACAACGTGTAAATTATAATCAATTAACCGATTTTGAACACGGCAGAATAATCGGCCTACGAGAAGCCGGATTATCCATTCGTGATGTTGCTGCTCGTGTAGGACGCAGTGTTGCTAC
>JAHWXV010165616.1:0-33451 GCA_024586415.1 Phrixothrix hirtus
CAATTTTTTATTAAAATTTAACCTAATCTAATCTTCACAGTCGCTATTTTTGTCCATAGCAATCAAGTGAGGCATGTGTACGTAAGAGATCTTCATCGACATCATTTACTATAAATGTACTTGTATAAAAAATCGGGTATGGAAAATGTCAAATGCTATTAACATTTAAGATAAAACGCGTTATATAAAAAAATAATGACATAATAAACGGAATCAATTCAGTGTTGATCGTTTAAAATAAGTAGAATGTTTAATATATATAAAAAAATGTTAGGACTAGACACGTTTCACAAGTTCTTGCCACAAAATGTTAAATAAATTAGTTCAAGCATTTTTTACTTGCTGCTGTTATTAATTAAAATATATTGAAGAGGACGCCCGAAGAATTCCATAATTATTTATATTTCCATGTTGACAAATACTTGACTTAATTTGTTATACTGTTATGATAATTCGATTCCACTAATAACAACATCAAGTTGTTATTCGCATTGACAGTTTCGCTTTCTACCTACCATAAGACATCTAATATTAAACATTTCCAATGTTTACAGAATGAAAATTCGTTAGATATTTAAATTCATAAATAAACTTCCGGATAAACACTGGTAGTTAATTCATTCACGGGCAGATTTTATTTCAAACAAGCATAATACAACTAATTGAATATATAAGTACTAAAGCATAATAATGTAGGATTGTTTATATGTTTAAATGAGGAAGAGATTTCTACTGCTAATGTCCTCAATATTTAGATGAATCCTTAGTTTTCAAATTGTCGACTCACCTTATTTAATTTGTTTAAGTTAATCACCGGGTGACCTATGGAATGTTGGAATGGAAAAGAAATTTTAATATAAGATTCCCACAGAGAGTTAAATTTTGAGAACTCCTGCCGTAGATTGTTAGAAATAACTTGATGCATCGTAGACCCACGAAAGAAGTGAGATTTATAACAAAGAAGATATAATTGATAATTTCTCAAGAGTAAATCAGTAGTTGTGTGAAAACGATACGATCTCATAATCCCATATTATCATAGAAGTGTGAAAGTAATTTTCTTTTTTCTAAGTCTTGTCGACAATGGTTCTGCCATGTTCATCTTGCGGCGTTCGTTACATTCTCCTAAAGATACATTAAAAGAAATGTGACGACCTATAGGAAGTTAGGGTCATCAGTACTAAAGGCTATTGTTCTATTTTTTATAATTTATCAGCTCTATAACCAATTTAAATAGCTTAATAAAAAACAACACGAATGCAGTGGCAGGCCGTAGTGCTTTCAAAACCATAAGTTACAACTGGACAATAAGTGAAAGTTCTTTTAAGAGAAATGAAGAAGTGAATGTACTATATTTATCTATACCGAACGATGTACCTACATTTAATATTCGGTAAATACTAATATAGAATTATGCAAATTTTGCCATCACAACGATGTAATTGATTATTTGAACAGGTTAAAATTTCTTATCGGTATGTAATCCAATAGAGGTAATTCTATATCACGAGTCGTGACTATAGCTACAAACTATAATATACCCACTACTCGTCTATAATTATAATATTATCTATTTGAATGTTTATCCATAGAAATTAATAATGTCTTCTTCCTGGATGTCAACATTCCAAAATAAAATTTAAAAATTTGAAGTTGTGCTTTCTAATATATATTGTAATACATTAAAATAATTCTACAGGGTGTCCGCGATATAAGATCATTACTTTAGCAGAAGACACATTTTAATATGCGCGATAAAAAACATTTATAAACTGTGTCTAAATTACATAATTTTCGAAATAGAGTGAAAACTGTCTAAGGTGAAAACTGGAAAAAGCGGAATCTTGCTTATTTCGGAAAATATGTACGATCTCGTGAAAATTATAGGGAAAATACATAGACTAAGCCAGAAACTACTTAACGCGAGCACGGAAAGGAAATATAGGTCCGATGGAATAAATTTAACCTGAAAAATACGGAAAATTGTGTTTGCATACGTAATGTAAATAATATCTATGCTTTTAATATGTATAAATTTTTGTGTATTTCTTAGAAGGAATTAAAATTATATTTGTGTATTAAATTTAACCGTGGGACTTTTTAATGGTATTAACAAACTTCAAACGGGGCTTATTTATACTATTCTGCTAAAATGCAGAATTAACAGTTCTTGAAACTACTCACATGCACTTCAAACCTAATTGTAAGTACTTGCGTATATTGTGCAATTTATTGATGCGGTTACAAGTGTTCTCGTGGTGTCACGTCCGCGAATAAAAAATTGTTTTAATTTTTTAAATCATCTTAAGATTGTTATTTTTAACTAGATTTTGTTTTTTAAAATAAAAATCAATCGCTTATATAACACTCTTATACTTAAAGAAAAAATTAACCTAACAAAAGCCCACGAAACTGAAGCAACTCACTGTTAAATTAAACTACGGAAAAACACAGGTGTATGAATCCACAACTGTGGAATGCAAAACTTTAAAAAATGTCCATGTATACATGAAATAAAACATTTAAAATATAATATGATAAAAGCTAATTAATAAATGGCTTATGCAAACCAAAAAATTTATTTAGAGTCACTGTGGGTCACTTATATGTATGTGCTTAAAAAATGCAAATGTGTTTAAAACGGAAGCCTGTGTAAAACGGAAAAATTTCATGGTCCCTTGGGATTCTGATTTAGACAGGTTTCACTGTATATGCAAAGTTTTCAACCCGCCCCTGCTTTTTAATTTGGTCTACTATATTCAACAAGAAATGGCTGGTCGACTATACATCTTTAATCAGTAACCGATGCCGAACGAACGGCTTCGATATGACGCATACGATTTCAGAGTACCTACCTTTAATGAATGTTTTCAGATGTTTTTTAAATGCCCGAAAATGTATATGTTAATTATGTTTAAAATAATAAGTTTTATTTTCTTCCTTAAAATTTCTAGTTGCGTGTTAATTGTGAAAGTATATAAAATTTTTAAAATAAACACAAGGTTTTTATTTAATAGATGCCATTTTTAATATGTATACAATGGTATTATTGAATACGAACACATTTTTTTTAAGTAACTTTCACTTTTGCAAAGCAGCTTTAGCACGACGTGATATTTTTTTGATAAATATCATCATATTATTAATATTTGCACTCACTTGTGTAGCGTATAATTGAAAATTTCTGAAAATAGTTATTAACATCTAAATGGTTGTTAATAAATTTCATAAAATTTTGCGTAATTTGTATGTTCATACAAATTAATGTAAATAAAACAAGTGTCAACTTAAGATACTTACCAAATAAATTTATAATAATTAATGCGTAAATAATTATAATTAACAAACGATAACGTTTTACTAAATACAAGCAAATTTAGATAATTTGAAATACGTTTTACTATTTTTTATTAAAACAGCTGCCGACTTTGATTCGAAAAAGTACTCTGTAGTAAAAGTAATATGATATTTTGTCAACAATAACAAAGTTGTATTTATGTTTTTAAGTACGCTTCATGATAAAGATTATACAGGCTTGTGTCATGATAAATTTTTACGCGAAAATTTACAATTTTTTTTTTAAATTAGATTAAAAATTTCTACAGATGTATGTACAAAGGCTGTGGATACACGCGCGTTAAATAATGTTCTCTATATACAGAACACCCTGAACAGCTCCCCTCCCTTAAAACTTAATTTAATAAACCGGTAAGTGCAGACTCTTACATTGACCCTAGCGCATTTTTGGAAAAAACTCCGTCGTCGGTTTAGCAGTCGCAAATTTTGAGGCATGTAGTCATGTCTTAACCAATTAAACCGAACTTACGAAATGTACTCATTGTTTTTCTGTCAATTGTTTGAAATTATGGCATCAACTGCTATTGGCCTTAACTCTTAACTTGACAATGTATCTGCAGAAATACATAGTTTTTGAAAGTTTGTTTTCTCTAGCAAAGTTATTCTGGATAGCTTATATTGATACTGTATATTGGTAGATACATCCACAACACCACTCATATTTAAAATTTCAAATATTTTAAATTTAACCGCCAAAATTTTAGTTTCTTTGTTAGCGCGTTCTTGAAAATGGCCTCTACTAGTAGTCGTAATTCTCTGCTACGTTGTAAGGTAAATATGTAGTTTACGCTCGCTATTTCTACGAATTGAGAAATATATTATATTTTTCTGTCAAGTAGCAATTTAATCTTTCATGTTCATATGAATTATCTATAAAATGAATACGTACAATTTGTACACGAGCCCCCTATTATTAAGTATCCTCAAGGATACATTGCCAGGTCAGATTTATACCTTCTACAATTCTGTTATAAGTTAATTCAAGTCTAATTGAGAAAATGTTTGCTCTGTTGCCTCCTGCTGGTGCTCAAAGTGATCCAGAAAGTGAAACGGAAGACACAGAAATTTTAGAATTAGTGTCTCAAGATTTATGTGATAAAGGTGAAGTTTTACTTGAAGATAACGGGTGTGCTCTTCCTCCAGATAATAAAGATTCTGAGGATGGTCCTATATTGGCAGCGCTGCTTTCAGTATCAGTGCAAACTATTAAATCTATACAAAACAGACGAAGAAAGATACGTTGGATTCTCTCTCCAACACCATCAGTTATTGCAAACAATCTTCGAGTCAAAAGTGATGATGCTAAAAAATTACTTAGGTTTGGTTAGTCTTCTGATGATTTTAATTATGAAGCTTTAGTTGGTGACAATGTTTCGTTTACAAACCGAGATAAAATAAAGGCACCTCTGCAATATTTCAAGAAATTCTTTGGTAACGAGTTTATACACCTGATAATAGAAAATACTAATTTATACTCTACACAACAATTTGGTAAATGCATTGGCACAAATATAAATCAAATGGAAGACTATTTGGCAATTACAATTTTAACGGGCATTATAAATTTGGCACCTTAAATAGACTATTGGGCTCAAAAAACCCGGTGCAACCAAATTGCCAATGTGATGCCTCTTAAAAGATATCAATCTATACGTAACAATCTTCATTTGGTCAAAATTGTTTGAAAATTGAGTCAGAAAAAAGATTTTCCGTGGATGAGATGATAGTGACCTATAAAGGCAACAAAGCTGGAACAAGACGTCAATTCATAAAAGGAAAACCAAAAAATTGGGTGTTTAAAATGTTTGTTAGTTGCGGTATATCTGGCATGGTATACAATTTTATACCTTATAGTGGAAGCGATACCTTTAGATTTAACACATTTTCAAAGGAGGAAGGAAAATTGGGTTTTAGTGGGAAAATTGTAGTAGTCCCTTGTAAATCTATTCAGAACTCTGCATTATCAGTTGTTTACTTTGACAGCTTTTTTACAAATTTGGAGTTAATTTCTTATCTTAGATACAAATTTGGAATTTTAAGTGCATGTACAGTACGCGCGAATCGTTTGTGAAATTGTCCACTTAAATCTGATAAGCATCTACGTAAAGAGGGTAAGGGAACATTCGATCAAAGAGTAGATGATTCAAACCAAATATCTGTAATAAAATGGTTTGACAACAAATTGGTTGTTTTGGCAAGCTCATACGTATCTGTGAATCCGATCGACGACATAGAACGTTATTCAAAAAAAGGTGGAGGCAAAATCCAAGTTATCTGTACACAAATTGTAAAAAATTATAACAGACATATGGGAGGTGAAGACCTTGTTTATATATATTTGTTGCCCTGTATACAACTGGACTGAACACACACAAATGATATATGGGTCTATTTTCCCAAATAATTGACTTCTGTATAAACAATGCCTGGATTTTGTACAAGCAAGAAAGTGCTCTTCTAAACATCTACTTCGCTTAAAGGAATTTCGGATTAAAATAGCCAATAATCTGTTTCAAGATAATAAAGTAAAAAAAGGCAGATCTGCTTCAGAGAAAATCCGAAGACCGGTAAACCCAAGGCAATACAATGATTCCAGACTACATAATCTTGGCCATTTTTCAGTTTTTCGTGATAAGGAAAGATATAAAAATTGTACTTCGGGTCAAATATCAGTTTTTTGTCATAAATGCAATTCATGGCTTTGTTTGTTGCCAAATAGGAATTGTTTTTTAAAGTTTCATTGTAAATAGTTTATTTCTTATTACAACAATAAATTCATTATTATCAATACTGCTTCTATGTTTTTGGCATTGTCTTTGTAAAGAAACAGTATAAAATTTACCATATTCTTGGTAATGTATCTTCAAATATACAACTCAAAATTTTGGGTGTATTTTAAAAATTTAAACTTTTTTGACATGCATGTGTTATTAGAGACCCAAGGTAAGTATTTCAGCGATTTTTGAATTTTTTCTCAAATAACAATTTGCCAATTTAAGGATTAAACTGTTTCCATGACGACAATTCTCAAGCTAGCGAATTCGCACCTAGTTGAACTATCAAACATTAAGATTAATAGTGAACGAAATCAAAGATATTCAAGAATGTGTATACGGATTAAAACTATCATTAGTTGCTGCCTTACGGATATTTTGCGCACCCTAACAACGTCAATTGTGGAAATTGATCAACAAATTCGTGCAGAACGAAGTACAATTAATAAAATTATACATAAATAAATATAATATCAACATTCGAGTTTCTATGAACTTGAATACTTCAGTATGTGCCGATTCAAGTAACCATCGAATTTAACAAAAACAGAAAGATATTTGAGGAAGGCCATGTTTATTACGATACATTACTTCATAGAAGTGTGAATGCAGAAGCAACAAAATGTCATTGTATCCAAAACAATCTTTTATGATCGTTAAAACTGGTTTTTGTTGTTACTTGAACAAGCCAAAGTTACCCCTAAAAAGATATTCAAGAATTATAATGGTCAGCCAATCGCCAATCTTTTAAATAGCAATTTAAAAGAAATAAAGTCGCATACGACAAAGTAAACTATTCATTAAACAAAGATATAAAACATCTAGATCAGTATTTCCTAACTTCCGGTCTACGTATCGCCATCAGTTCGCGGTTTTTTTTTTCTGATATCTACTGAATTGTTTGTAAAATTTACCGCTACACCACACGATAAAGATTGGGAAACGCTGATATAGATCATGTTACGTAAGGTGAGAAGTGATACGTGTTAAATTTAAAATGTAGGCTATGTCGAAAATTAAGCATAAGTTTTTAATGAAAGGTGTACAGAAATACATTTCAATATCTCATAATTTACGAAAGCTTACATGCCTCTTATCCTGATTGCAATCAGGAACAACTTTCGCAAAAGCTTCCCAACGCCTTTGCTGTAGCCAAATCCCATTTGTCTCTAACGGCTTTGCGAAAACTGCGGAAAGCCGGGTAATTATGTTCTTAACTCAAATAACATGTTCCATCCAGTTCATACTCCTATATGGGATACATGGCCTGATGGATTGATCAGGCTTGGCTTTATCCACCTTTTTTGCCCTTCGTCTTTTGTGGCACTTAGTTCACATTGGCCTTTAATACCTAACGTTTGCATGTTTCCCAAACTCTTAGCCATTTCCTCTTGATACCTTTGACCAAGGTGTCAATTAAAAATTATGGTTGGTCATTGGCTTAAGTTTGATACGGGATATCTTGCCTCATTCTTATACCTCCGACCACATTATCTCGTACGAGTTGTTCCATGTCCTGGAACCATATATAATAATTCCTAATTTCTTACTTGAAGAAATCGTTTAGCTAGACTTCACTGGCAGCAACACTTGATGGTAATTTTTTCTTCATAATCGTTTTAGGGATTTAAGTACATTACATTAAAATAGGAAACGCTTAAACTATACATTAAATAGAAACGATTCGTTCATAACCGAAAAATGCAGGTGATTTTCTAATGTGACATTCAGTAAATAAATCTACTACCTAACGATCCCAAAACAGATTTATCACAATAGCAGAGAGTATGAGTTTTTGTTTTTTCTCAAAAACACAGTTCCCATTAAATCGCTTTCGCTAAGAAGGAGAAGGTCGGATTACGAGTCCAGAAAGGGACGCGGGAGCTCACCAATTCACCAGGGAAAGTGGAGGGCCCCTGATTTTCACGCTTTTCAGCAACTTATGTAAGTCTTTTTAGAGTGATGGAGAAAAAGAAAGTAAACTCAATATAATTGCAATTCCCTCGTATGGGGGTGAGCGGCTGTAGGGATAACTGAGACCCTCCTCAGTCAAGAACACGAAGTAAGGACAGGTAACGCATGGATAGGTGCGAAACGAGGATCGGTGGTAGAAATTAGCAAAAATACTGCACTAGAATTTGTCTCAGAGAACATGTCTCTATCACCTCTGGAAAGCACCCTAAACCTGAATCAGAATAGGCGGCCCCGGGGATCGAATACTAGACGGAAGCGTTAACTGCTACACCGCAGTAGCTCAGTGAAAGAGGGAAATAGTCCGCGTGTGACTGTAGAAGGAGGAATTGTTGGCAATTAGAATCGCTAAAATAGAGGCCTCGCCAACCAGTGCTATTCTAAATCGCTTCAATTATAATTAAATGGGTATTATTCTATTATCAATCGTAGAATTGAAGCCGACCGTTAATACAAACCGAAGTGACCGTCTGTTTACCGTTAAACGGTATTGGACGGTAACTAATTTTTAACTATGATTATTATCAAATTGTAAGTCGATCTTTTGCTTCTTCTTTAGGTTATTATACACAAATGATCACATTTTAAAACTCAACAATGTAACTAGATAAAGGTGTGTCCGAATGTCTTAAAAATAACAAAACGTAGCGTACCTTTATTATTAAATTAAGGTAGAGCTGACTGTTACCGTCTTCACTTCTAACGAAGCAACCAGAGCCGAATGATAATTTAATACTTCATCAAACATAGAAATAAAATAAATATTTAGTATTTAGTATTTAGTACAATTATATTCGTAACGTACATATGTAATGCGATGTAGTGTGAAAGGTGCATTCAATGTTACTTTTTGAAATAATTATTATCTGAAAGTACAAGTACAATTTCTGTACAGTCCAGCACGTCCAGTAGTCTGATATAACGGGCCCCAAGCACATTTTCATATTGATGAAGCGCTGTTTGTCAGTGTGTGACAACCGCCAGTTGTGGTTGTGTAGATTGTTCAATCAAATTAGTACGTCCTTTAACCTTCACTGTGTTTTTACTTTGTTTCACAATATGTCAAAAGCGGGAAAAGTGAAGAACATAATCACAAGAATGTGGTTAAAAAAGTACACACTACACAGTATTATTTGCGTTGTTTTGAATCAATTAAAAACTTTCATTTAAATTGTACCGTAACTCGGTTTTTTCATTAAACATCCAGTAATCCGATAAGGCCAGGTCCCACATGTGTCTAACTACAGAGAATCTACTGTAGCTTAAAAAAGATTAAAAATTTTAGAAGATATAAGCATTTTATCAGACCTAATTAATAACTTTGAAGAATTTAAATCAAAAATTTAAAAAAAGTTAAATAGAACTGTGAGACAAATTGTTCTTACCCAAATGCACCATTTTAGAAACAAATTCATTTCCATGTTGTAGAAGTTTAGAAAGCTATTTCTTGATTTTGGGAATAATCCGTTGTTGCACGTCGCGATCTACTACAAACGGCCCTTTTAGTTTCAAATATAAAAATGAACTATAAGTTTCATTTCCGCTATTGGTTTTAAAATATTGTTTTGTGGTGACTTCGAGAGGGAATGAATATTAGGAATATGAAGAATCTGAAATAACTCTCTGAGAAATTACCAATAGTGTTAGTAAAAGTTCATCCACCGTATTATAATACCTGGATAAAAACGCCTCCCAAGAATAAATGCAATTGGAAACTAATTCATTATCACCAGATGAGTTGCTAATAACTACATAGGCCGATTAACTATCAAAAAAGGGTATTTCTGTCTTCAATCCTACTAATTATGTCTCATTTTATCATTTCTCGAAACACAGACAGGAAGAATTTAATGAGCCAGAAGCGTATCCAATGCAGCCAGCAATCGAATAAAAATGAAGAACCCATATTTTGGTTTTAGGCTAACAATGAATGTGGAAAGGTTCAGGAATCACATAAAAAAGAAGAAAATTCAATATTGTGTGAAACGCAAAACAGTATTTCTGAGGAGTTAAAGTTTAGACCACAACAATGTATGGAAATAAATCTCATTTAACATTCTTGGAGTGCCCATGGCTATATTTAAAATGTCTTGAAGCTTGTTACATTGCCCTATCTCGATTTTCCGGCAGAATAATGCCAAACTGTAGTTGTAAAACGGATGCCTCTATTTTTTCATAGCCAGTAATATCACTCGATTCTGCGCCCATCAAATATATATGGAATATGATGAGCAGACGGATAGGCAAATTACCACTTCCCTCAGAAATGCGATTCACATTCTTTAGGTTACCATATCAAAGAAACACATCAATCGGCTCGGAGCTTATCACTTGTAGTAGAAAAGTGCATTAATTTAGAAGGAGCCCTATCTCATTACTGAATTTGAAACTTTAATGATGTGTATCTACCTACCTAATTTATTTTGCTAAAATATATTTACGTTTACTGGCTATTGCATTTTCTATGTCCTGTAGTACATTCTGCCTTCGTCATATTAATACAAAATAAATATAAAGGCGCGTGAAACTTAATTGCGTAAGATGATATTTCATATTTTAAATGCTTTCCCTCGCGGTACAAAGTACCCCACAATTAAGTAATAAAAAAAGTGAACGAAAAGATACTAAAAAAATTAATTAATCAATATACAGGGTGTAACAAAAATATTAAGCTGGGTGTATGCAGGCGACTTTTACGACTAAGTGGTTACCAAATTACAGCTACTTAAGTCTTTCAAAAATAACAGAAAATGAAGAAATTAAATTAAAATCATTACAAATGTTTAAAATGGCCTGCACTGGCACCAACGCGCAGCTGAGTTCGTCGGATTATGGCTATACTGTGCTTAGAAATTCACATGCCGCTACATTGAAGAGGGCTGGTATACCGTCATGAGTAAACCGCATGTATCTTGCTTTTGACTTAATTATCTGTCATCATTGACAATGCACGGATTACTTACTTGGTAATTGTCTAAAAGCTTTAAGTGTGTGTAACCAATGCATTAATATTTTATACTCACTAGTATAATTCAGTAACTAACCACTGGGGGGCATATGTTTATATAAACGGTTTTTCTTTGTTTTATTCATAGAAGCTGACCGCATTTTTGTTACTTTTTAAATGAAACTGGGTGAAGGGACATGTGTTTAAAATAAACGTTTTTCTTATTTTTAGTCGTAGAAGCCACCTATATACAATGTGTTACAAAAATAAGAGACACACCACAAGCTGCAGGCACCTTATGACCTGTAGAACAAAATTTGGTTACGTTTTTTTTAAATGTATAGTTTTCGAAATATTAGCAATTACTGCATTCAGTCTAACCCTGGCATGTGCGCCGTGTCAGATAGAAATATCATTGCCCTTGATGTGTATTACTCATGTGTATATCTCGAATTAAGAACATCGTATGTTTTTAAAAATATTTATGCCAGAAGAGAGCGTTGAAATAATTTTATGTTACTTTATCTGACATATTTTAGAACAGCGTTTCTTAAACTCTCGTACACGAATCTAATAGGTAAGCGAAAAATTTAAAAATTATTTTTGCAATACGGCGTGAATAAATATGCGATGTAGTTGTGATAGATTATTTTATTTTAAAGCAATATATAATAAAGATGTAAAATTAGTTATTAGTTGTTTATTACTGTTAATACAACATGTTTCGGGATCTAGTTTGATCCCATTGTCAGGTATATAAAAAAAGGTTTGTAATCAATAATTTAATTAAAATTAGAATAATTGTGATTTAAAAATTTATTAGGTTAATATAAAATTTAAATGATAATAATTTTTATATAATTTATTTTTAATAAATAAAATTTTTGAAGAATTTTAAATAATTAACTGTCAATTAAAATTCTTCAAAAATTTCATTTATTGAAAATAAATTAAATTATAAAAATTATCATAATTTAAATTTAAATTAAACTAGTTAATTTTTTAAAAAACTAGCACCATGTTAAATCACAGTTATTCGGATTTTAATTAAACTCTTAATAATAAGTATGAAGGTTGTTTTCTTGATGCCATTTTTTCCCAATAAAATTGGGAAATTGGGAAAAAAAGGCTTCAGGAAAATAACCTTCATGCTTATTATAATTAATTTCTCAATTGTGTGCAAAATATGGATATAATCCGATCCCACATATTTAAACTCTTGATCACAAACCCTTTTTTATATACCTGATGATAGAATCAAACTAGATCATGAAACATATTGTATTAACAATAATAAACACTAAATAAATTATTTTACATATTTTTTGTACATTGAGAATAAAAGATTTTGAGATAAAATAATCTACCACGACTATATCAATCAGTCTCAATTTAGAGTATCGCTGGAAGTCAATTTATTGTTTTAAATAAGCGATGCATTTTCAGTTGTTCTTTTTGTTTGGGAATAATATTGTTACAGGTCGGCATAAAAGAATCGTTTATATTGTTTTAGAATATCTCCATTGAACACGTTACAAATTTTAAAACAAAATTAACTGTATTAATATCATGTCTGACATTTAAAATAAAACAATTTAGAATCTTGTGTTTTTAAAAAATAACTTTGGTAGCAAGCAATCAATATTTTTGAAAATTAAATCTTAAAGTGTAATGACCGATTTAAAATTGTTTTGTTATTTCAAAGAAAGTAAATAAAGCCAAAGAACTTTCATAAGCTACATTACTACAAACGCGTTTTAATCGAACATTACGTATTTTTATATGAATATCAAATTACAGTAGTTCGTATTTACTAGTGTTCCATTCATAATTCTTTTTATTTAATAGATAGGATTGGATTTAGAGCAAATTATATTATTTAAATTTTCAAAATTTGAAATCGTTTTTGAAAAAAAAATTATAAGAAAAGCGTGTTCTACAGGTCATAAGGTATTCATAGTTTGCGCGCTGTCACTTATTTTTGGGTCACCCTATAGAGCCAGTTTACTATTTTTGTTACATCCGTATACAAATTACGTAATTTATGTCACAATTTTATATAATAGTAATTAGAAAAGAATGTTGCTATTATTATAATTATTATTAAACGTTAAAGCTTGACGTGTATTTAATAACTGCCTTGCAATCTACACAAATTCGGAAAGGTGCAAAAAGTAAATGCCAAATATTCACCATTTGAAAACATGAATTATTATACATGATGGCATTTATTAGTGCATTTGTGCTTGCGATGTGCTTGTAAGTGCTTATAATGTGTGCCCGCTGTAGTGTGCAACGATGCAAAATCTTTAGTAAGTGCGATTAAGTTTTAATGGGTTTACCTGTTATTTTGCACCTTAGAAATGTTCCTTGACATTTAGATTTTCTTTTAAATAAATTTTAAAGTAAGCATCTGAAAGCTACGAAATTTAGGTAAAACATATTCAATACCATTTAATAGTGATCCTCTTCTGCATCTTTTATTGTATAAATCATTATTATACAAATAACTTTTAGATGAAATCATCATTGATCATGACATAAAAACAATAGAAAAGCTTAATGGTGATCGTTAAATTAAAGGTTATTTTGAATTCGTTTGCAATAACAACGTAAAAACCATGCTTATTGAAATGGCATCCACATACAGCAATCACCATTTAAAAGCCCATTCACTGAAAAAAGCGACCTATCTTATAGCGAATTCGATTTGCATTACACCAGTGCAGTGCATATCAACAGTTTTCCTTTTACAAAGAAAGTACAATATTTTGCAATTTTCCTGGTTTTCATACTATTTTTTATAAATAGAAAACAACTAATATGCACCACACCCGTGCAGTGCAGTAAGTTGAAATCGCTATTAGCGCAGTCAGCAATAGCATAAACTAGAGTGCTTGTAGAGCTACATGCCAATATAGGCTAATATTCTAAACAGTTATTAAAATTTAGCTTTTTAAGTTGGTTAAATGTGCAACATGCGTAAGCAGCCTTACTGTAAAATACAGACACAACTGTTGCAGTTACCTAACCTTATAGAAAGCACATCTCTCTATTGCAATCTATACAATAGTATTTGTAGTCAATGTCCTTTAAGAGGTTAATTTACTTTTTATAACAATATATCCTTTGACGGTACTAGCAACAACTTTTATGATAACGAATTATTTCTAATTGTAAGTAAATCGTTAACAAGAATATCCTATCTTAAATGTCAAACAAGCAGACAGTAAATGAAAGTCTACGTCCATAATATTATAATATTCCTATGTTTTTACTGATCACTCTGAATAAGTGTTTCATTGTGAAACTTCAAATGCTTTACGATACTATTTTTCATACAGATTTCTTGTAACTTAAAATTTTTGACATCCAGTCCGTGTCAAGTTAACAATGTATGTTAATTTATTGCTATTAAAGTCTGCTCATCGATTTTTATTGAACCGCGTAGAAGTGTAAATGATTGTTATTAGTTGAAAATGTGTAAAATGGTAGGTATTTAAACAAGATCTGAATTTCACTGTATTTGAAAGGCGACATTTAAAACAAGAGGTACCCCCGTAACGTCTAATTTCGATTACCTATTATTACGCGCCTTTTAATTGGAATAAAAATAAGACATCGTAAGGGTTTTGTTAATGAACTCATAGCAATAATTAATGATTCATCAACAAATCAAATAGTTGTAATCAATTAATTTTGTAATTGTCTAACCCTCATATAATGTAATCCAACATTGCACATAAAAATTAAAATTCTAAAATAATTGTAAAGAAATAGGCGGCAAGTGTGTCTAATGTATATAAAGCTAGAAAATATTGATTTAGTAATAAACTGTTTGAACCGCTGCAAACTTATATCCTAGAAATAAAAATGCTTAGGCTAAAGTAAGATTTATAAAAGTCATGTACGAAGGAAGATTTGAACAAATCATGAGAACGTTAGTTAACGGCCAAATAATTGAAATTTTATTGGTTGCTGGTGAACTTACAATGAAAGATCAAATATTACCAACATGAAATAGAATATCATAGAAGATCTTAAGCCGCCAAAAATCACGCTTTTTCATCAATCCACCGTTAGGGAAATATTTTACCAGTATACTGAATCCGTCGTAAACAACGTCGTATGAATGTAAATAAATAATTTAATTTATAATCTGTTATAAGTGGCCGATTACGAGATCGCTTAACTTACTGACTAATTACAAGAAACCAGTTAATAGCTAGAACAAGAAGCCCTATTAATCGTTAACACGTATAATTAAGGTGTTGTGCTTCAAAAAATCGCAATCAATCAAGCAAATCGTCATTGAAGAATAGTGGTAATCGTGATCCATTCATATATAAGTGACAACCATTGCGTGAGTATAAAAAGATATACATTATATAAACATCTAATTCATTAAACTTTCACACAAATAGTTAACATTCTTTATATTGTTGATGTGATCATTAAAAATATTAATAATTCGCACCAATATGCCTAAGAATAGATAAAATTGTATATATAAAATTCTTAGACATAAATAATGTTTATTAACGTTAATGTAAATTAGCTAATTTTAACGTCCGTTTAGGCTAGGTTATAAAAGTTAGACAAGACAACAGGTTTACTAAATCAAAGGAAGTTTGTAGATTTTAAAGTAAATTGGAAAGTTTCTGAATTTGCCGCAAATAGATATCTATGTTAAGTTTTAATGTTAATAATTCGCAAATAGACACGATTTATGCAAATTAGTGTGAGCCATGAGAATCGACTAACCGAAAACCAGATTTAAACTCATTGGTTAAAATTCAAAAAGCAAACAGTCGCATTGGACAAACTGACTTGGGAATCAGCGTCCTTTCCTGATTCACGAGAACCGATACACAGATATCGCCAAGTTACAGTGCAAATATACAGTGAAAAATTTAAAAGTCAAGGTCCCGGTAAAATATTCATCTTTACAAATTGAATTAGAGCAGAAATACGAGCTGATTGTTACACTCACGACTCTGGGGAGCGCATAAAACCAGATCTAATTTTCAAAATAATTATAACACGACATCGAGTGCTAAAAGACAAGTGTGGAAATTCATCACAGTTCAGAAGACCGCCTTGAAAAATACAACAAGGTTAGTCTCGATTTAAATTAATTTCTACGTATCTTGAAGTGGTATTCTAACCCGTTAAATTAAAAGACAATTAAGCTTAAATTTGTAATATTAACTGCATTTATTGTATTAGCTAAATAAAGGTACACATCTTTACAAATATTCCATTCATATCCAGGTAGAAATAGAAATGCCTTTCTTTAGACACAGCTATTTTAATCTTGTTTAGCATTTTAAGTAAAATAACCGCAAACAAACATTTTTACCATCAAAATTTCAAATTCGTATTTGCAAATTAATAGCATCAAAACGATAATTCATAATACTTTGATTTCATTAATTTAAACTTTTTACATTTGGCAATTATTTCATTCCAGTTTTATTATATCGTATGTGCATGTATTTAAATTTGATTCCATTTTAATAAATTGTTTTATACTGAAATTGGTATTTGTTCCAGACAAAACGAAAGCGTTTACGTAACAAAAACCTTTAACAGGTAAAAGGTACGCAACATTACTCATCTTAAAATTCTCAAAATAAATAAACCGCTCGATCTTAGAAGTTACTATTTCTAAAGAAGAAACACTGCACAGAAATAATAAATAACAAAATTAGATGAAGCCGAATAGTGTAGTTTGAGAACTATTTATGTTTATGAATATATTACATTGTATACACTAAAATTTGGCTAAAAAATTATAAGATCTTTTAAAATACATAATTACTACATTCAATTATCAGTTATGGATTGTAATATTATTAATATTATAATTATGATAATACAATAAATATTTGAAAGGTTTTTCTTTAATATTAAGATATAATTATGTGGCTTGGTGCTAAAAGGGCCAATGTCATAATTCTTTGTTTTGAAATATTCATGTTATAAGATTCCCATACACAAACGGTTGTATTTTTTAAAACTTAAATAACTTTTTAGATTTTTTCTGCAAACACTTATTTTAAATATCTCAACATTTATTTTAAAAAAAAACAGGTCCAATGTCATCTGACGCCCTTTTAACCTAAAATTATTTCTAAAAGATATGCTGGCATTGGTCGAGAATTTTAATATATTTCTATAATGGCCTAAGTTAGGCATTGGCCGTTTTAACACAACCAAGTTAGTAATAAATAACCACTATTTTTGCATATAACTCAAAATGGCTAAAAAGTGACATTGGCTCTTTTAGCACCAAGCCACAGAATTTTCTTTTTAGTAGTGCTATATCACACAACATTAAATGGTTTTCATGACTATGAACGCGTAATATTTGAAACTATATTACTACTATAGTTACACAACGAACAAATAATTTTCCAAATTACCTCTTCTGTGCTATTATAATCACATTTTAAAGGTTTTTCTCCTGTATGAATATGTAAATAATTTTTAGATCATCCATATAATATTATTATTATTACACACTATACGTTTCAACATTTCTCCTGTATGAATGAATTTTATTACGTGAGTCGAAAGCAACTAAGATTGATGTCTAGAACATGATGTTATCGAACATGTTTCTCTGCAAGCACTAAATTAACTCAATAAATGTAAGGTAAAATTAAATTTACTGTTTACACATATCTGATAAATGATATCCCTGATACAAATTTATAAAATTAAGGTTAATTTCACATATATACTTGGTTGTTTGAGTATTTCTTCAATTTATCAATAGATGGTGGACAGCTTGACATTTAAATCACTATAAATAAAATCAAAAGCATATGGCAAAATCTGAACGACCTCGATGCATCACTTACTGTAGCTTCATTAATATTTTAGTTAGTTTTTTTAATAAACGATTCTTTTAATCGTCATTTGGGATTTATTAGCTACTTAATTGATAAGTATTTAGATGACGATAAATATCATTAGACAAAGTAGAAGGAATGATGTTTACCTTCAGTAAATACGAAGTTTATTAATGTAAGTTCGATGTTTTGGAGAATTATATCATAAATAGCTCTTCTCGCCTGAATAACTGTAGCACGAACCAAAACAAGGTATTTTAAACGCAGCACAACGTTACGTTTCTGATTCCAATTGTGTTTTACACATGTAGAAAAATTTGTAAATATGGAAAATAACACGGGTTTAAAAACAGTTTCTTGTATAGTAATTTGATAAATGCTACAATTCCTAGTTAAAATGCTTATTATTAGTTACAAGTGGTTTATTGGGAAATTTTGCTTAATGCAAAATATTAATATTTGAATGGTAGAGGCCAATATACTTGAATCGTTTACAAACTATCAGAATTGATTCCATGAACTCAAGCCAGAAGCATCCTACGTGAAAATTCGGACTAAGAAACACTTGATTTGTACAGGCTTCGCATATACTACGCATATTCCTCATAACGCTACAGTTATAGGGTACGTATTCTGAGAAAATGTTTTGACAGATACATCAGACCCACGCGCGCGCGTGGAAATATAAAACTTAAGGATATACCGCATACGTATCGCTCGTTAATTTTTATTATTACTTTCTCTTATCTATATAAAATACCGAGTGGTTATATAGTCTCGATACATTATTGAGAAATAATTCGTATTTTCGTTTCTTCTTGCAGGTGGTGTGATCTATCATCGAAATGTTTACGAAGGAGGAAAGAATATCCATTGTCACCTTGAAATTACATGAATTAACCTATGAGCAAGTAAGAAATTCGTTTACCGGCCAATTCTAAAAACTAGCCCCTACCAGAATGAATATTAAGACTCTTGTGAATAAATTTAAACAAACAGGTCGTATTAGTGATGAAGAATATTCAGGTAGGCCATCCATTTCCGAAAAAACTATGCAACGCATTCAAGAAGCAATCGAACCTAGTCCACGTGCGTCTACCCGCCGTGTCAGTAGAGAGTTGGGTGTAACGTATACCACAATTTGGGAAGTCTTACGCTTTACACTTGAAAACACCCTACCATTTGCAAGTCCTTCCTTATTTGGAAGAAGAAGGCAATGCAGCTCATGAAGCAATGTGTTTTGATGTCTTGGAACCTGCCAACAATGAAGAGCTAATGCAACACATTTTATTCAGTGACGAAGCGAGTTTTCACATTTAATGTCAAGTAAACAAACACAATTGGGTACTTTCATATATCGGAAAATACCTTATTTTTTTGGAATAATGAAAGTAAATCGTCACATAAATTCACTTGTAATAATAAAACATTCAAAAATAATCAGAAAATTGTTTAAAATACTTTATAAATTTGAAATATTTACAAATTCAATGGCGGTATCAAGAACGTACGCTATTGATCGTGACGTCACGAGCCAGTAGATAGAAACGCACCTATTAGTTGTTTATAGGTGTTTACGATAATTAAACCGTTCTACACCTGTAGAAATCTTTTATCTTCGTTCTATTGAAAGATATAGAAGGAATACTTGATCAGTGTGAAACGGTTTAATTATCGTAAACACCTATTATGTATCATCACAATACCCAAAATATTCGAGATTATACAAATTAGGTCCACTGTTTAGTTTTGAAAAACTAGCTTTAACGTTAGTAATCGTGCAGGGACAGTTTATTACGCCATTTAGTAATGGAAAAAGGATATGTCAAGGCTACAGCCAACAACTTGCTCAGAGTGAACATTTTTATGGTGGAAGAATTTCTTAAAAATGATTCGCGGTTTAACTTAGTAGAAATCAGAGGCGCTAAGGCACAAACATAAATAAATAAATACCGTTGTTTATAAAAAAAATTAGTTAAATACTGTAAAATTGTTTTTAAACGTCTAACTACTTATTTTAAGGTATTATTTATTTTGTAGATCATAAAAGGAGTTCTATAATTAATGCTACAGTATATGTAGAAATTAAACGGGACAATAATAGTTTTATTACAAAAAAAAAGATATGTCCAGAACACTGAATTTACAATAAAGCATATAATATGGTGTCATTAACACATAGAAAATATTCAGTGTTGCGATTATGCAGCAATATCTGGTAATTGATTTGAATTGAAGTGATAACAATAATGGTACAAATAAAAATTATTGCATTCCAGTAGGCTGTAAGCATTGCAGAAGTGAGGAACCGGCTCCCACTGATGTTACGGTTTATTGGAAAAAGCCTCACTTGACTACTGTTGGATCTGAAATCCAATTTATAACAAGTACGAGTTTAAACGTGTTATTTTATTTTTACAATGATGTACGAACCACCACTTATACATTTTTTAAAGTGTCATATGCTATTTGTGTTGTATAAAAAGAAATTTCACCAACGTGTTTTCGAGACCTTTACCGTTCAAAACCGGCTACCCGACTACCCGCATAGAGCGCTACTGGCTGATAACGACTGGCCAAATGGCGCCAAATTCGGAAATTCAAATTTTTGAGGCATACGAAAACCAATAAATTATTTAAAACCATGAAAACAGCTAAGGACTGCTTCAAAATGCCATATTTTTACAAAAAACATTAGGTGTAAGTTCCCGCAAATGTGCAGATCAACAGCCAGATACAACCTTACATGACAAGGTGATACCCCAAAAGTGAACGTTTGGTTATTTATGATCGCAAACAAAATCTATGGTCCATTCATGTTTACAGAAAGCACAGTTATTGGCAAGACTTATCGTAACATGCTACAAGTGTTTTTGCAACCTTAATTGCTGCAGGGTGGCATTTCTGGCACCATTATCTTTTGCCCTTACCGTCCGAGATTTCTTAAATGAAGTCTTCTCAAACAGGTGGATTGGTAGAGCCTATGGCTATGAGCTATGGGCTCCACGTTCACCAGACCTAACAACACTCGATTCTTTTGCTTGAGTGCACATAAAGTCTAAGCTGTATGTAACTACGGTTAATAACCTTCAGGACCTAAAGCAGCCGATCAGGAACGCTGTTGCCATAATTACCCCAGCTATGGTGCGAAACGTTTTTCGTGCAGCAAAGGACCGCTGGCAAACATATTTCGAATTGTTAGGTGGACACATCTAAATGCACTGAGGCACTTGTATAAACACATCAAATATATGTAATAAGTTCTATTTAAATATATTCATTATTTCTCAAAAATGTATCGAGACTTCATAAACACCCTGTATAGTATAGTCATGTATTTAGTCAACATTTTTGAGGTTCACGGAAATATACGTTTTCAGGTCCCCTGAATCCGAAAAACATGTTTTTAGAAATTGATTTGTGTGGGTGTGTCTGCGTGTACATATGTGGTCAATGTAACTCGAAAACTAAACGTCGTAGAAAAGTGAAACTTTATATTTCAGTTTACTACCTTCCTAATACGTTCTAGTAAGAATTTTGTTAAAATCAAATGACAGGAAGTACCATTTTATTCTTGTGATTTTTAGTTTTTTTACGATTTTTTCAAAAAGAGCACTAACGATTTTTTTAAAAGTTACTACGTTTCTCTGAGAAAAATTCGTTGAAGCGAGTTATTAAGTAAAATCTCCGGAGTTAAAGCAGTGTTCCGCGTAAATAATAATTTAATTATTTGTGCACACTATTTGCATATCTAAATACGTAAGAGAAAGTCGTGTGTTGTCTCACACCAGATTTTTTGATTTGTTTGTGTGGATTCTGGATTCAGGGCAGTCGTAATTGAAACGTATTCTACGAAAATCAAAGATGAGGTTCATCTCTTAACATAATTATTAACAGATATTTCCCGATAATAGTGAGAAGATTACCGCAAGACACGCTTGATCTAGCAGAAAGTACATATGAAGTTACTTGTTTAGTTTCTTCTCCTTCCCTGTCTAAGTCACACGATATTTCTCTAAAATATGAAAATAAACTTGCGCGAATAATATGGCAATATGGCAACTAACCATTGCCTTTTTATAATTCTAGTTCAAAACTAACAAATAACTTAAGAATCGTATAACTAAATACGTATACGTATAACTATAAAAATTTTCTACGGTTTTATATATGTTAAATTAAATCACTTTTAAGTTATTCGTTTTTTCACACATAATTCGCCAGTTTTGAAGGATTTTTTAAGGTGGTGATTTGTCATATAAATAATATGTTCTTTTTATATTGTGAGTTCTTCCTCAATTTCTATCTCCTAAGGGTTTCATTGTTCCCATATATGTGGCCCTTTTCGTTAACTTTCGTAGTAATTCAGTCATTAGGAAGAAGATCTGCATCTAAACCTTGTTCTCTCACTTCTTTCTGTACAACTTATCTTTCAATGTTTCTCGTATCCAAGATCGACTTGTCCTGAGTTGCATTCAATAAAACATTTAACAAAGAAGGATTTTCCTCAAATTTTGTTAATTTAATCGCTTAGATTTTTTTATAGAAAAAAGACATAAATTACTAAAGATGTTCCCTTTACAAAAAACAATTTTGTGTGAACCTTGAATCAAAAGTGAAGGATTTAGTAAATCAATATTAATTAAAGCTACTAATCTGTTTTAAAAACAGTATTTTTTACCATAATATCTGCATTTACTTAGCATACATATTTTGGATAACCTTTTCTAACTGCCAAGGTTCGCCATAGAAATATCTTTAAAATAGATTTATGTAAGAATTTAGTTATTGCTAATGATTATAATAAAATATGCATTAAAAAATACATTAAACTTTCCAATTATTTAAAAATTCTGGCAGCATTTAAAGATCATGAACTGCAACTAAAAATATCCTGCTATTTTAATACATCTATTAGTAAAACAGTTTGTTTCTTATTCTATTATTCCAAAACAAAACATTGCTAAATACTGAATCACCCAATAAAAAGATGTTAATAGTCGCAATATAAATCCTGGATCGTACACGAATCTGCCATTAATGCACAATAGCGAAATTGTTACTAAATATTTTTTAGCAAGATTCTATACTTAGAACACTTAAACTGCTTATACCTTATTAGAAAGTCATGTTTAATTAAAACAAAAACATTTGGCTTCATTGTTATTTGATAAACATGCCGGAAATAATTTTGAGATTATACAGATAGGAAATTCTAATTAACACAATTACTCTTTTATTAATTGTAGTTCACTAAATTTTTGCACTAGCTAAACAAATAAGGTCGAAACTATAATCCCAATAAGAAGTAAATGTTATAGGTCGATACAAAACGAAATATTATTCATTTATATAAGGGTGTTTCGGAATAGCATGCTAATACTTACGGCATTTAATCTTTGAGTAATGTTATGAAAAAAATGTTATATTAACACAGGTCCGCAATCGCATTATTTCTCAGATACAGGGTGTTCAAGTTTTTAAAAAATTTGGTTTTTTCGTAATACGTGCAACACCGCGTTAGATAGCTTTTTGAATTTTTTTAGGTACCAACCAACAAAAAGATTTAATTTACTTTTACCAGGGGCGTTCGCGCTAACATGTCCTTGAATATTTTTAACGAAAAAAACAATACGCCACTGGTTTTTTCCAAAATAAATATAATTTTTATAATTACGCTTTATTTCTTAGTAAAAATTGTCTCTTGACTTTTTTCGTCCGGTGAGGGGTTTTCGCCGAAAAAAATAAAAGCCAGCCATTTGTATATCATTAGGCGACTTGTGTGCAGTAGACGAGATAATCTACTGGGCCGACTACATAAGTATTTAAAAACAAAAGAAACTTTGAACAATATTTATCGAAAACAATATTATTAAATGATAACGTAAATTAGAAATAAACTAATCTAAATATATTTTGGGGCCATCTTAAGATATTCGTTTACAACACGCCCATTCATAATGAACAACAGTTAAGAAATCCCATAATACTTTCTTGCGAAACTATTAGAAACATTCCCGGCATTTTTTAAAGAGTACGTGTGCCTATGAGAAGAAGAGTTGAGGTATGCATATTTGCAGGAGGGGGGCATTTCCAATATCTAATTTAATTTATTTCGTTTTCCCCACAGAATAATTTTTTGTTAGCGTTCCAAAATGTATTTACATTAGTTTATTTTAATTTACGTTATCATTTAATAATATGGTTTTCGTTAAATATTGTTCAAAGTTTCATTTTGTTTTTAAATACTTATGTTGTCGGTCCAGCAGATTATCTCGTCTACTATCACAAGTCATCTAACGACATACAAATGAATGACTTTTATTTTTTTCATCGAAAACCGCTCACCTGACCAAAAATCATTTTTACCAAGAAATAAAGCGTAATTATAAAAATAATATTTATTTTGGAAAAAACCAGTGACGTGTCGTGTTTTCGTTAAAAATATTCAAGGACATATTAGCGCGGACGCCACTCGTTAAAAGTATATTAAATCTTTTTGTTTCAAAAGATGTGTTTTATGCCTGGTTGATACCTAAAAAATTCAAAAAAATATCTACAGTGGTCTTGAAAGTACTACGAAAAAACAAAATTTTTTAAAAACTTGAATACCCTATATCTCAGAAATAATGCGATTTCGGACTTATGTTGATATAACTTTTTTTAAAATCACTCAAATATTAAGTGCCTTATGTATTAACATGCTATTTCGAAACACCCTGTATATGTAATTAAATGCGTAGATCAATACTGTTTTATAATTACAGTAAATAAGACATAAATCATAAAATACAGAATCCTAAGATTATATAAAATTTAAATTATAACATTGTTCATTCCATGAAGGGACTATTTTTGGCTATTTATAACCAATTACGCAAACTGTGTGATAAGTATAGTTGCTTTCCTTAGGATAGTGATTGTACTCTACTGGCAAAAGTTAGTTACATAATTATCCCTATAACCCCTATAACACAAAACTTAAAATAAAAGAACTGTATCATCTAAAGGAGAGTGTTTAACATCATTAACCAAGATGCTATCGCTTTAAAGAATAGACCTTTTACCCGAAAAACAATATCCATTTATTTCAATATTTATAATAAATTAATTTATTCACAAATATGACGGAGTCAAGAATGAAAGCAAGCTAATGAAATCTAAAGCAATAGAAGTTAAACACAGTTATATTGTTATTTAGTTAAGAATTTACAAAGGCATTATAGGAAGATTTCTGACAATGTGCATATTTATCATTCGTGCTTGATGACACCACAAGCTATACTCCGTATTTTAGTGCCACCTCATTGGTGTACCAGATGCATAAATTGAGTTTGGCATGTAAGCACGGTCTCATAAATTAGGCACTAACAATTTATTTAATACAACTACAAAAAACAATTGTATCAGTAATTTAAACATATAAACATAGACAGTTTCACTAGTTAACAACAATATGCACCCTAAACTGTGTGAGAAATAATTGTATAATTATGATTGTTACTTTTTATTGAAATAACCTACAAATTGTTTAGTCCACGCAAAACTACTGACAGCGTTACGTTAAAAGAACGAATTACATAAAACTGAGCAACAATTTATTTTAACACTACCGCTACAAAATGTAATGAGAAATTTTAATTCTAGCAACGCCATATTTGAGAGCTCCTTCCAAACCAATTTCATTAACTCCATAAGGAGCAATACTTTTACAACGTCCTTAAGGCGTGCCGTTCTCCACTGACAATTCAGCATTTCTCTGCGACATTTTTTCATCCATTATATGGCGATGGGGTTTTGTCCCTAATCAAGCATAAATTTCTTATAAAAATATGTCAATCAAAATTGGGCAAAAGCTCTGAAATAATCCTATTTCCTTCAAAAAGACGTGGAAAGTGTCTACTGATAAGTTTCAAACATAAAACAATAGACTGATTTTGGTCTATTTTAGTGAACAGATTGATTTAATCTCGAATCTTAAGAAGTACTAGTAAAATCAAAAGTGTTGTAGGTTTTTACATTTTTTAATTCTGATGGATGGACACTCAAAATTCAGAAAAGTAGAAAAAACCTTGTCACGGTTTTTTTTTTACTTTTAAACTCTTTTAGTCGTCCTTTAATGTTTTGGTTAGTTTTAAATTATTATTTGCGGTTCTCAAAATGTTCACTAAAATTTAATTTATTGGAAGCCAAACTTAATCTATTTATTTATTTGACGTATTAGTGTAAGTAGGGGGAAGGAAAATAAAATTAATTCTGCACCTACGACTTATCTTTTCTTTATTGACTTTATAATTTAATTTATTTTCGTTCAGTTCAGACGTTCAATTACGTCCCCGTTTTTAATTATAATCTTACCCAAATAAAAGAGTATTTTAACTTCGTTTAAGTAAGTCTACCCTTAACAAATACAACATATTTAACGCCAATCTATCTGCGTCGATTTCACCTTCAAGTGTCCAGGTTTTCTCTAAGGTTTTCAGTTACGTGACTTTGCACAACACCAGCTAGCTCCAGTTTAGGACTCGTTGACCTTCATCAGTCCCAAATTTTTCTTCCTTTCTGTGTAACAGACAGGGAAACTCACGCGCAACGATTTTTATTGATTTGCTTGCATTCGCTGAGGCCGCTTAAGACTGACTAAACCTTACACCCTAGCCTCCACCACGTTGCTTTCTGTGCCGCCGAAGCATAATCCGTCTAGGATAGGATCGGCTTCTGCCGCAACCTCTATAAAAGTGCGAATTACAAAATTCAGGCATTAGAGAAAAGGCCTACTAGAATGGATTTTTATTATAAAACAACCTACATCATGTAAGTACACAGAAACTTTGTCACATCAAAAGTTACCGGAAGATCCATAAACCCGGGTTCAATTCTTGTTAAGAATCATCAGTATAAAACAGTTGCAGCTGTTTTAAAAATGGCAAAGCGTCACCTTAAAATCCTGTTTTAATTTGAGAAAGTTTCTATACACCTACATATGTAGGTTGTTTTAGTGAAAAGCCACTTTATTATGTCTTTTGTCCGGTGATTGAATTTTGTAATATAGAAGTTTTCTATATCTTTATAAATTTTGTATTACTCCTACTTTTATTTTAAGTCTATAGATGTCACTACTCATTTAATATTGAATAGATTCTCCCTCTTAGAATATGAGGTACATTATGATTTCAAATTTCCTCAAAATTTCTGTCACTTTCATCCCTGACCAATAAAACATTTCAATTATCAGCTTCTGAAGATTTCTTATAATCAATAATTCGAAGTAATAGAAATAGGTAAGATCCATGTTTAAAGTGGTAACGTATCTCTGATACGTTACCAAAATAATGCAAACTGAAATTAATATTAATGATAAGCACCTTTCAAAGCGAGAAAGAAACGGGTAATATAAGCATTACCGTTGAAAAAAGCAATATAATACAATTTAGAGAACCTTTAAGAAAATTGCTTAGAGCGCAAACAATAAAAATAACGTAATCCGAAGAGAAATGTTACGTAAAAATTTTGAGGTATCAAAGAACACTTCATTTCTTTACGAATTAATTAAATCAACACATTAATTAAACACACTGCTTAAATGTGAATATAAAATTTTAAAATACAAAGTGGTCCCAAAGTCAGTATACTCATTTATAGCTTTCAACCGTGGCCAAAAAGTATACGAAAAATAATTTATTAATATTATAAGTAAAACATATTAGTGTTACTATTTAAAATAGTACTCCTAGTGGTACAAACTTGACATTTCTCTGAAATTGAGCTACAAATGTTCTGAATTAAAACCGTGTCACTGTTAATTTATTGAAATGCATTTCCGATCAATAATTGTAAACAACGAGCACTTGTCGTTTGTGTTGCCAAGATGAGGTTTTTCAAATTTCCCCAGAATGAGAAGTGATAAGGGGCCAAGCCACTTTAGTACAGGCCAATCCCATGTTCGGTGATGACAAATGCGTTCATTGAATGTTGCATCCAAGAACTCTCATACGTAAACGTATGTTTACACATATGTTTCCAAATTATACCTTAGACCAAATGGCACCCCATACCCAAACTCTGGAAACGTGCAATTCGTCGCTAATAACTTCATGGTGATTTTCATCTAACCAATAAACGTGCATGCGTAAATTAAGCATTAAAAGTGGCTTCATTTAACAAAACTGCGACTCAAAAGTCATTTTGCGGTCATAATCGGCCTCGAGTAGGGCATGAAGCAATCATGGTCGGTAGAGTTTAAATTTTAGAATTTTTAATAACCGTTGTATACTATTGTGGGCAATATGTGATTCTAGAAATGTTTTTCAACAAAACTTTCAGTACTTTTCGCAGGTTTTCATTCGTTCTAGGCCGATCAAACCGCGATGCATCACAAAAATTTCTGTTTGATTGTTGGGTTTTGAAACTGAAAACTCAGGATGCGGAAATTGTATTGGCTACCTTATCTTCAGTTGCTATGATCATTTCGCCATATGTGTTAGAATGTTGTCGAACCTGGAGGTGTTCCACCACCAGTGGGGATTTATAGCGTATCAATTATAACATTGACATGGAATCTATGATTTCACTTCCTTGTCCAAGAAGAAGGATTGTCTTTAAATTTTTTTTCGCGAAAAAGTATCGGGTTTGAACCCGTATCCTTTAGGCGTAGAGTCAAATGTACTAACCACCAAATAAACGAGATCAGTCGCTGTCTGTTGCGTTAATCTGTATCGATAATGCACCACTTTTTCTAAAATATATACGCATGGCTCTGAACTAAACATCCTGCGAATTAGTTCAAAAGAAAACTAGATAGGTCTATGGAAATTTTGTCCTTCAAATATTGATATGCGTATTACATTTAAAACGATAGATTTAATTTACAGCAGACAATCGCTACAGGTTAATTACAGCAGGCTAAATTGGAGTTCAATGTGCGAATATTATGTTTCCCTTATAATAGTAGATTATTATTCTGGGTTTTGACTATTTAAAACTGTGTCAATAATCTGACTTTTGTATCAATCTACGCAGTGGATCAAATATAAGGAACATTATTTAACATGCATTATGAACAGAAATCTGTAAAAGATTTAATTTAGCTCGAAAAACTTTTTTGCAAATTTTTGTGTAAAAACTGTCATGAATATAACCTATGCTTTGTCATGAAACGTAATTAAAAGCATAAATACCACTTTCTTTATGTTTACAAAATATCATATTACGTTAACGAGTTTATGGCCGACAGTCATTATTTTAAATCGTCTATATTTCCTTTTTTCTATTAATTATAAGTTGTTTATGAAGTAACTGTTAAAAAAGTTGTTTGTTAAATATCGAAAATTAATATGTCATAATTTTAGTAGGTATGTATAAAATTAAAGCCTGTTTGATTCACATTGATTTGTGTAAAAACTATGTATTACTGCATACAAATTACGTCAAAGTATGAAACTTATTTACTAGTTTGATTATAAACTATTTCCACAAAATTTAAATTATACACAACACAATTGATTGTAAATATTAATAATATTAGGACATTTATAAGAATGCAATTGAAGTTTAAAAAGACGAGGATTTCAACTTCCATTACATTAACGCGATAGTATATTAAAAAACAAGTTTCATAATACATCTTTATCACACGAGTTCAAGTTTAGAAAACGAGCCTCGTAGAGGTTATTACTAAATAAAATAGCTATGCCACTAAACATTCTAACTATTTGTGTGCGAAATGAAAAATTTGTTTAAAACCGAATACTTGCTTTCAGTTATTTTCAGATATTTTCCGAATTTTTCATTTTTCGTAATTTTCCTGAAATGAACTAACGATTTTTTTTAAACTTAGTATATTTATTAGTTACTTCATTCTGTTTTATATGAACTAAGCGGTTTCTCTATTGAATTTTCGAAACTCGAATAACCGGAAATGCTTAAAGTAATAATTGTGAACTACATATCTCAAAACTAAACATCATATCAAAATGAAATTTTATATTTAAGTTTCTTATCTACCGCACATGGGATAACAAGAATTTAGTTAAAATCGAATGATATAAACTGCCATTTTATTCTTGCGATTTTTAAATTTTTTGCGGTTGTTTTGAAAACAGCGCTAACATTGTTTCAAATTTTGCTGCAGTTCATATGTCATTGATGCCCTTTTGCGTGAACTCAACGGTTTCTCTGAAGAAATGCGTTGATATGAATTATCGGAGAAAATCTTTGGAGTGAAGCTGCGGTAAGCTCGTCCAAAAACTTGGAATGGTGACCGTTGCAATTATCATTTCCAAAACAAATGTAAATAACATTTTAATCGTTTGTGGACGTTATTTGCATATATAAGAGAAAGTCGTGTTTTGTCTCACACCTCCAAGGCAGGAAAATATGTAAAAATCTTTGAACAGAAATTTATTAAACGGGATGGAACATTTGCCCCACTTAAAAACCGAATTTATTTTTAATATTTTTAGATTCCGCTTTTAATTTAAATAAATGATAGAATTATCCAACGTTCTGTAAACACATTGTTTTGTATGATACAAAACTTTTAAACCATACCACTCGCAAATTTTATAGTAGTTTTATATAACTAATCTTATTAAAACAGTTTTAATTAAACAATTATATTTTAAACCAAATTAAGGTTATTTTATCGCTCAAATATTTTAAACAAGAAATTCTATACTTTCAAACCCTTTTAGAGAAAAGTATTTTTATAAAATTTCTTTTAAATTTGACAATAACCTTTTAATTGGCGACAATCCATTATTAAGTAGATTAGTTATAATAATTTTTTTTAATAATTAACATAGTTACTGTGCAATAAAGCTGTTTCATATCTGTTTATATTTTTTTGCAATACTGACATAGTGGACAATAAACAAAACATCATTTTGTTTACATAAAGGTGCTCTTTATCAACATCAACACAAGTATAACTGCCCTGAAGATGTATATATATATATATATATATATAAAATATACGAAAACGTTCGGCATATAATAATTAATATTAAATTTACTTGGGGTAAGACTAAATTCTGCAATAAAGAAGTTCAATAATTGAATTCATTATTTATATTAATTCATCCCCAATCATAATAAGATGGAAACATTCAATAGTAACTTTGTAATACCAGGTACTAAGGGAGACAGATAGCCCACAAAAGCGAACCCGGCCCCTTAAAGCAACTGAAAGGTCCCTGCCATTCCTCCTTTTCGTTGACCCACGGGAGGCTATAAGAGAGGTTTTAGAGCCCGCCTAAGGAGATTTCCAAAAAACTTTACTTCACTAAAATAGGTACCTCGGGGTCAAACTGAAAGGTCCCGAGGTATTGACAAAGAAGGCTAGATAGTGATTCAGTTTGCCAACCTGACTCCTTCGGTGGCGATGCGAAAAGTAAGAAAGTCATTTTGTACAATATACATGTTACAAATATCATATCTGATTAACTTTTATCTGTTATATACTAATAGGTCCTTCGAGCAGCGTTTGATTTTTAGATGTTTAAGGATTCATTGTATAGAAAAATCTTGGTAATAAAATGTAATTTACAGAAGCACAAATCAATTACAACCGTTAATGTTGATAATTGCTAATTTGAATGTGTTTATTTGCGTTTCGTATACATGAAACTGTTAGATTAAATACTTTTCATGATCACTTTGTTAGTAATTTATAAACCATTTATCAACCATATGCACGCAATCAGCTGATGATAGATAAAAATGACCGGCTGAAAGACATCGCCCTGTAATTCAGACAATGTACGTTGATACTATTCAAACATTTTAGCCCTTATGCAGATGGACTATAAGGTTTTCATTATCTTGTGATATTAGGTACTTATAATAAAGTGAAAACATTTTTCCCTGGTTATTCCCTGACTTTTGGGATGTTTACAAAATTCTCTGGCAATTCCAGGTTTTCTAGGTAAGGAGGAGCCCTGCAATCGTTATAATACTTAGTTGCTTTACAAATGGCACGTGGTTCTAAAACGAAAGAGATTTTATTTCAAAAGCCATAACGGCAATAAGAAGTTAATAATGGGGCAACAACTAGCTATCAAAATGTTTGCTGTGCCTAAAACAACTTTAATGTGATTGTGGAATAAAAAATATAGTATTACAGAGGAAGCATTGTAATAAAATTAGGATGTCGTACTATTATTCCGCCAGAGCTAGAAGAAACTTATCCAATACTGTTTGATGATGTAAGTCACATTATTTGATCTGACACGTGCAGTTCTAATTTGCTGAAAGTAGCAACATTGGTTATCCTTTTCAGAAAAATTATTTGGTTTCTGAAAAAGCACAATGGAACCGTATTTGCGAGAGCAATGGGGTTTAATTGAAAAAGTGTGAAAAATGTGTTTGGTCTCCTGGGCGTAGCATTTGAAAGGTAAACTATCCACCCAACTAAGTATTTGATATGTAGTCCAAAGTAAATTTGCGGTAAAAAAACAAATGAACAGATAAATTTATTGAAATTGTTGAAATATTAGGAGCATATATGGAAGTTTCTTTTCAACAAATAATAAACTTCTGTATGCGCACCATTAGGTACACAAAGCACATCAAGGCGATAATCGATTTTCCGCTATGTCCGCTGTAGCATATTCTTATCAGTGGTGGCAACGGCATCGGTGATTTTTTGTTGTAGGTCAGAACGTCCCGTATCTTTGTTCGGTACACAATGTCTTTAACATAGCGCCACGGAAAGAAATCTAGGTTGTGATATCAGGTGAACGAGGTAATTAGGGAATTGCTCCATCCCTGCTTACCGACTGATCTGAAAATGTTTAATCCGGGAACTCACGAATATGTAGACTCCAATGTGGTAGTGCATCTTTCTGATAAAAGACGGTTGGCTGGTCATCCAGTTGTGGTGTCAGATATCTAGTCAAAATGTCAAGGTAAAGATTTATAGATTCTCGCATTAGGTTACCTCATCACTAAAACAAACTTGGTTGAGAAACGTTGCATCCTCAGATATTCGATGCAGCAAGTCCACGGCAAAGTTTTGTTTATCATCTGGCTAGAGTGCACGTGTGAGTTGCACTTTATAAACTTCCAATCGCAGGTTCTTGTGTAGAGTCTTGCGCACTGTTGACTGTGGTATCTATAATTTTCTGGCAGCAGTTCGAATGGATCTTGTAGGAGATCCAGCTTGTCTTACACGATCGACGTTTTCCTCCGATACTCTTTTTTGTCTACTCCTTATTTTATCCAATTCTGAGCCGGCCTCCATAAATTTCTTGTGCCATTCACGAACTGATGGACGTGAGGGTTTGATATTTTCCATATTTAGTCGTGTAGTTTCTCTTAGCCTGATTTTGTTTCAATAAACTACCTTTTTTTGAAAAGTAACCATTTTTATATGTGAGGTCTCTCTTTTTCAAAATGTTACCTAAAATACAAAAATCAAATAGTAATAAAAACTTCAATAATAACCAGTGGCGGCTCGTGAGTTCTGAAAGAGGGTCGGCACAAATAAAATCTTACCTATTTTTTGTACATAAAATCCATTCTCCTATTTTTCAAGCCGGAAA
>JAHWXV010165656.1:0-12042 GCA_024586415.1 Phrixothrix hirtus
AGCTTTTTATTGACATGACAATATACAGGATGTTCTATTTGACTTTTCAAATTTGACATTGACAGCACCGAAGTTAAACGTCAAAACAGACTTTTATTTGCAGATGTAAACTCCCTTATGTCTAATGCACAATCTCCAAAACTCAAAATTTTTGTTCTCGTCATAACAGAGTTATTGGTTGGAATGAACGTTTCGGGACACTCAGTATATGGGGCAGAATCAAATAACTTTATATCATAGGGTTCAATATGTAAAAGACAATTGAAAAATATTCTGTAACCTATGTATACTGTTTCCTGAAGTTTTACAGCATACTAAACAAGGAAAAACGTTCTATTGCTCGTATATGTAGTCTTTGCGATAATTTTAATTGCAAATACAATCAATGAGAGACGTTCGAAAAACTGTTATTACAGCAGAACCAACAAGGAGGATCTTCCCCTAGTGCTTTAAAAAACGTTTCTAGGGCTGCACTGGGAGTGTACAAGATCCTTATGACCACGTACATTCAGAAAAATGTTCAATAATGCAAATATTACAAATGCCTCGAATCGAGTCGTGACAAAATATTTATAAATCGGGAAATTGGGATTTATTGGAGGTAAGGTATGCGAACTGAAAGTGTTCTGCTTTTTTTACATTCAATTGTGGATTTTATACTATTTTCACTTCTAATTAATCAGAATTCTTGTTGATAACGGCCTTTACCAATTTTGTATTTATTAAAACTAAACTGCGTATCTATGCCTGAGTATTATGTTTCATTTTGTTGTTTTACTAATTTCTTTGTACCTAAATTATTTTATATATTTGATTATTCCTACAGTTTTCTGTTTAAATAATACATTCAATTCTATTCTAGCTTTCTATTTAATATATAAATATTATTTTTGTCCATCACTAGAGTGGACCTACTAGTTTTGAATTACCTATTTTATTTACACTTATTTCATATCTTTAATTTAACATTTAAATTAATATTTTAACTTTTGTTTTAATTAATAGAATATATTTATATTTTAATATGAATTTCGTTAATTCAATTTGTTTTTAATATGTAACGTTTTACCAATAATTTCTTTCTAATTAATTACCTGTCTTGATAAATTTAGTTATAGAAATTTGGGATTCGACCTTGTAATTAATAATAATTGAGGCAAAATGTCACAAACTGACATTGTTAGTAATGTGGGCGCTATCATCTGAACCGTAACAAGTCTGCCATTTATATTTCATTTGTACTAATCTAAATTTGTATTTTCGGCCACTTTTGCCATTTTGTTAGAGAATATAAAAGTTAACAGCTTAGAAGTTACTTATGATATAACTCCCCACTCAAGGTGATGTTTTTGTAAAAATAGTTATGGTGATAATACAAGAAAATTCATCAAATAACAAAATTTGCTTTAATAAATAACGATTGTATTATTATTATCCAGCGTAGAGTAGCAATTTTAATTAAACCTAGCAAACCTAGCATTAATTCAAAAAGATAACGGTCAATATCTCCGTGAAAATGCGCTTCAAATTAACAAAATAAAGTCGCAGAAGTAGAAGAATTCAATATTAAGGAACTAATGACGCTACTGAAACGTAAAATACACATAAGTGGGCTTATTTACAAGAAATCTCAGATGAATATGTACGCGGCTCATTAGATCCAAAGCTCAAACAACTGATGGTCATCCTTAACGATATTAAGACTTTGTACCGAAGCATGTATTAATATTGTTGAATATTCTTTTGCTAATGAGCCCACAGGCGTAGGGCATATAGATTAATAATTCTAGTGCAGCCATATTTATGACGTCATTTGGAAAGTTTCGATAGATGATTGAGTTCTTAGAAATGTATTGCGCGTGTTCATTTCTGATTTTGTAGGCATGTTTATTTTTAGGCTTTGTGGTTTCTTGTGCCGCTGGGCGTTTAGATTATGATCTATGGAAAATGTGACGCTCTTGAGTTAAGATAAAGTATATTTCTCGGCTCTATTCAAACGACAATTGATTTTTCAGTTATAAATTAAATTTTAAGCTCGCGGAGTTGGGCAAGTGCGACGTTAATAGATTTAAAAATTAATTTCGCGAAGTTTCCTTTTTACAAGAACAAAAGCAAACCTAGACTAAGAGTTTATAATTAAAATTCGTTTTGTACAGATCTTTTGACATGCTATTAGATATTCTTCTACGTTTTAGTATGACGTAATGAATATTAGTACTAGCACAGCTATTATAATTATTTAAGTATACGTAGGCACCTATTATCGTTTATATTGTAACATAATTCTTACATTAGCGCCTGCTGAGATTTAACTTGACTACAAAGCACTGACATGTCTTAGGCGACATGTGACATAATGTCTAGGTATTTCTAACATATAATCATTCTGTACGAATATTCGTCAATTTTTATAAATCACGCAGAAACTTGACAAATAATATTTTAAGGGGTGATTAGGATGAATCAGGGACTGCAGCAACAAAAGTAAACCTAAAACGTGTCACAGAAATATTACTCAAAATCGAGCAACTCTAACCTTCCTTATTGAAAAAAGCTTTTAGCAAAGCTTCATAATTAAACACGTTGCTTATACTACATTTGTGCTTTAACTTCATACACGTAATCCTTCTTAACGTATTATTACATTCAAGCAACTCTATTGACAAACTACGCCCCACCTGAGATCCTCATTATGTAATAACTAGGGCTTGCAAGATTTGATTAACATTTGTTTAATGTTTGAGTTATGACGCAACACAAAAATTAATGTTACAAAGAACCATTGCGTGCCATTTAGCAATTTGTGTATGAAAAAATAAGTTTAATCAATATTAAATATGAGGTAACTGCTGAGGAAAATTAGCCCTGATTACAAGAACGGGTCAATACGTTTTCGAATCAGCTTTATCCTAAATTCTTCTGTGAGAACCAGATTTCGTTCCGCTTACTTTCCGGAAAGAACGAGAACAGCAATGTTATTTAAAATTCCCCGTATGATGGTTGGCTGCTGTAGTAGTAACTAAGACCCTTCTTTAACCAAGAACAGGAAGTAAGGGCAGATAAAGGAAATAGTGAAATTAAAAATGAATCGAAATATTATCCCGGCTCCGTCTTCCGTTTTACGCATCCTGGTTATAGTAAATACCGTCAACATTGTGCCATATTTAAAGACAGTACAAATTCCGTTACTAGTTTACCTAGATAAAACCATAATTATTACATTAGATATCTCATTAGTAATTTTATTAACAGTACGAGAACTTTAAAATTTCTAATAACACAGGTGTTATTTGAAAAATAAGGTTAAATAACTTTCGGGTATTCTAAATCTTTCGTATTCGCTTAACTTCTTAAAATATTTACTTTTATTACAATAATCTTAATTATAAAATAGTTCATTTTATAAAAGTGCTTTACAGTTACAAACATTGGTTATTTTCGCCAACAAAAAGGTGATAACTTTTCAATTTTCTAGTTCCGATGTAGTGATTTCTTTCAAAATTGTGCTAACTGCTTGTAGCCTGTTTGTTGCTACGTGACTTTAAAGACGCTGCAGTAAGAAAATCACCGAAGGTTATGTTAAGAAAAACAAGATGCGTGCCGATGGGTACAAGGATTGTATCAATAAAACGGTGGTCCGGTTTATACATTTGCATTTGTTGTAACGCATGGTAATAACACCGATAAAGAAATTAACAATTCAAAGAATGTATTAGGTTATATCAATTTTCGGAAGTGAGGTGAATTTTGTTTCAGCGCTTAATTGTGTGGAATTTCCCTGGTTGATTGAATTCTATTTTGGGATCATTAAGCCCGATGTGCATGACAGGAAAAAATTAGTAAACCAGACATTCCTTTGTGGTCTTTACCGCTCTGGTAATTCAGGTGCTAACTCCAGTAGTTAAATAAACTTGACTCACCGTCCCATATAGGACTTCCCATAAATGAATTATTAATTTTATTTTCACATAAAAACAACTTTTTCGTTGGACGTGATTTTGTTCGCCTAATAAACTAAAACGAAAGTGTATTGCGAGCATCTAAGTTCACGATTTTGTTTTTTGGCTTCTGTCACGTAATTAAGTCATGGACGAAGCATTAGCGCAAAGTTTTCGTTAACTGCCTTTAATTAAAATAAACTTTAATGTTTATGTCGTAGAGTGTACTTACTATTAATTATTTAAATAATCTAAGTAATTAAACTTGCTGTTTTCTTATTTCACGGCAAACAAATTAAATCTTTATACATATTTTGTAACTAGATTTAGGAATAGGAATAGGAGCTCAAAAGAATCAGGTGGAATTAATTATAGTACTTATATATAATCATTTCTGATTGAATTTTGGAAATTAACTATCGGCAGGGTGTCTAATTACTCATTCGAATATGCTATAAAGTTTAATGAAACTGCAGTACTGATTCAACTCAGCATGCTTCGAGATCTGAGCACGAGCGCGTCGCTCTTAGCGGCCGCCGTGCTCGTAATTTATACAGGGGACGGATATCTGGTGCGATGGCGTTAGCGTATACTCGCAAACTTTTTTACCAGTCAGTATCGCTAAACGTCACGATGTTTAGCGTCATTCGCATATCGCTACATAGCAACTCGTCGGCAAATGACGGGATGTTTTATACAACTCAATGTGCAACGCCGTTGTCGAACGCCTGGCGTAAGGCACAAATAGTTACAGAGCAACTTGTTTGTGGTCGACCAAAAGTCGATTTTGTTGCAAGTTCGGCGGCGGTAACACCAGGGATACCTAGTTACGAGGATTCCTGGGGTTATATTGTTCTACAATCGATCTACCTTTGTTACAGAGCAGAAAGAGAGAGAGCGTAGTTCTAGAATCTATATATTGTAAAAGTACCTATATAACACCGAAATCGCGATGATAAAAACCGATACAGCCTTTCGAGAATTTTAATGTTATAATTTTATTATTAAGTTAAGTAGAAAGACAATATAAAAGGCTTTAACAAATCGCGGAGTGCAGGAAACATTGAATAATTAGAATAATTAATTATAGATATAAATGTTTGTAAACCTAGGAGTGTATCTAATTTAAAAAGTAAACAAGTTAATATAAACTAATTAAAAATTAGATAAATTACTAATAATGTATGTAATTAAAATAAGTTAAGATAGTTGTATGTATAAAACGAGATACCGCCATTTTAAATATGTACACGTTTTAAATTTCAAGTACCGAGTGACTGCAAAGCGCAGGATTGGAATATAAAATAAAGTACGCCAGTGGAATAAAGATACCGCGTATCAAAACAGTACAAAATAAGCGGCGAAAGCACGCTTAAAAGGACTTCGCCTTCAACAGCGGAGCAAGTCGCATCAATATAACGACTTCGCATTTGACTGCGGCACTCCGCTTTCAAACGCGAAGCGAGCTAGACACTCTGGTGTCAACCTCGAACCGATTCATTTCATATTTCATCGCGCTCCAGGTCTGATCGCGATACAATAAACCCGAAGTATGCTCTAGTATCAGAGCCCGCTTGTAGAATCAACCTTTACATTAAAACACACGAACTTAGTTTACGCCTGGAAGTTGTGAAACCTTCACGCCATCGCTGACGAAATCTGAGTGCCTTGGCAGTAGAGCTCGGCACCGCGGCCTAAATACAATTCTTCCATTAGGCAGTTGAAAAGTGTAACGACCTAGTTGGAGGTTCGTGGAACCCGTAATCACCGCCCCCTATGTTGTCTGCCTTGTTCTGACGCCACAGTTGCCCGTGGAACTTGGCGCACGAATCCGGCAGACCCGTAGGGGATGCTTACAAACGCTTCTACCAGTTGAAAAGTGTAACAGGTAGTGGTGGGGCAAGGCGTCGCGACCGCAACATGGACTGTGAGTATCAGGGGATCAGCAAGTCCTCTAGGTCGATCACACCCGTTTTAAATATCCTCACCGACAGCGTGGATTCTAGGCAACTTCCAAGTGCATCCTAGCATTCGCTAAAGACTTGTATAAATCAATTATTGTTGATTGAAGCCCGTTTAATTAATAACATTAACGAGAAATATAAATAATTTTCTTCCTGAGATACCAACTAAGGCGAAACGTCACAATATGTAGATCTCTAGCATGCGGCACTTTTTAACGTTTTATTAATATGAACGGTATTCAGGATTTTAGCAGGCTTGACGAGTTCAGAAGATGTCGCGTGCAAATAACTGTAAAATTCAATAACAAAATAGTTTAACTTTACAGAAAAGTTTTTACGGTTTATGCACTAAGCAATGCCCCGTATTGAGCCTCATACGAAGACTGATTTTCAATTCGCAAAAGCGTCTTATTTATAGTTAAATTCATATTCGCGTTCTTTAATCAGCGAATATGGATTTCGACGGTTTTCTTTGTCTGCTGTCTAATCAATTCGGATAACAAATACATTTTCTTTTACCAACTCGTTGCAAAAACGTGACGCAATATTACGTAATAGTATTTAATTAGTTTTCACTAATTAATTAATATTTAAATCATTTGAGATTGTTGCTTATGTTAATTATTATTAATTATCAAAACAATCTTGATTGATTTCGGACAGTAAACAGTGATTTATGTGTCAGGTTGTGCAATCTTTATTAATTAACTTATAGCATGTTTTATAACAGCCTTTAATTAAACAATTTTTTAAATTAAAATTATACACTTGCGCATGGTATTTAACACTTTCTTAAAGTTTGTTTTGTCTTTAATTAAGTCTTAATGGATACACTTCCGGAATCACTAATATAGCGAAAACACCTAGAATTCTCGGAAATGCATTGAATCGGGTTTCGCGATATTACTAAGTTTCCACGGGAAACGTCACAATATCTTTTTGATTACAGTGACACACATTGGACCTTCAGCGTGATTGATATCGGTTTGTTACTCTGTATGACTTGTTAATATACAGTGCGAGCCGAAAGATTTCTCTCCTTATTCAAGTCATCAAATTGGTGCATTATACCGCAAAAGTGCTCTATTTTAGCCTATGTGACTCCAGTACCCGTCAGTTCCTGCGGAACTTTTGGTTTCTGACCACAGATAAGAATAAAGACAATCAACTCTACGGGGCGACTCAAAATCAGTGGCGTCCATAAATTCCCGATTAGTCTATGCCTAGTGTTCAGGCTCGTAAATACCAGTCTTCAATGTACTTAACCGACAGTGCCTGACGCACTTGTCCTGTAGTTGCCACATGTTCTAATTTCATATTAGACTGAAACATCTCGGAGAAATTATCTCTGTAAACGCAAAAAACCATACGTAATTTGAATTGAACTCTAGTTCGAACCTCAAGCAGTGTGTTTGACGTTTATTTCAAAATACTCGTCAAGCGGTAAATTCTCTGGAGTTGTCAGAAATTGATTATAGCATACGATAAGAACGCTGGAAGCCTCCACGTCATTGTTAGTCCGAGTAACCGTGACAAAACCTGATTCCAGATTCTTCTCTTAGAGCTGCTCCAATTATCTATGATAAATTTTAGTTTAAAACAGTTTTCATTTGTAAATGTCTTCCTAAAGAAGACAGCAGATCTTTCTATAAAGTAAGCCAACGTTATAGTGACTTGTGTTGTTTTATAACAATAACTACCTTCTATAGACTTTAAATTAACACTGAAGTACTTAATTAGTCGACTAAAATTCCGAGAAGTCAGTTTTCAAAAGTTGTCCGAAAGTTCCCTGGAAGACTTCACGTCTTTGCCTGCCTGGGTAGCTCCAGTTCTAAATACTATTCCTCTGGTAAAGTTGCTGCGATTATCTAGCTTAAATTTAGATTTAAAATAGTTTTCATCTTTAAATGTGGCCCTAAAGAAGAGATTTTGTTACGAGAGAAATTCTTCCTTTAAAATTAGCCAGTCGTATAGTAACTTGAACTATTTTACAATAATAACTGCATGTAGACTTGAGATCAACACTCAAATATTTGAGTTTTCTAGAGTTATACAAAAATCGTTCTGAAACCTCCACATATTTGCTAGCGGCGACGGAACTCAACCCCAGACATGAATATTATTCCCATTTTGGTTTAAAATCGTCTCCATCTTCAAGTTCTCATCCTACAGACTAGAAGTTATCGCTAAGTTGCTCAATTAGTAATCTAGGATTCCGACCAGTGTGCTCTCTGGAGTTGTCCGAAGCGGACTGCAGCGTTTGGTAAATTTTTTGGAAGCCTCTGCGTCTTTATTTGTCTGCGTAAGCGTGACATAACTTCACTTGTGGTACTGGACTTTATTTCCTTAGTAAAATTGCTGCAATTATTTATGAAAGATTTAACTTTAAAATCGTCTTCATCTCCATATTTATTTCCAAGAGAGTAAATCGTCTTGGATTGTTTTATAACAACGACTACTTCTGTAACGTCACTTTTTTATTTGTATACCTTGTAAGCATGCTTTTATATTTTAAACCACAGACTGTTATATACGTTTTTTGTAGATCGTTACCACTATTGCATTTTATACCTACGGCGATGAGATATTGTCGTTGGATCCTTGTTTTTTAAATACTAATTACTAATAAAAAATTAAAATCGGAAAATAATTAATTTATGAAAATTACTATGAATAATAAGTTCATGTGCATACTGAGTTGCCTACCTATAATTTCTACCAATACTAATATCCAAATTATTATCCCTATTGCTATAAAGGTTTTCCAACAATTATTACCTAAAGAAGGGTTGAAAATTGCAAAGGTCATCATTTTTGAGGTGGTTGAAAATAATTCTTTACTTGACTGCTGGTGACAATAAATGAGACTTCAAATTCTAGATGTAATTTCTACTGTGGATTGTATCTTTAAAATTCTTCTTTAAAAAATACAACCTAAGAGGCTTGTCTTCATAGAAAACTCGCTTCGCTTAAGTTATTCACATCTTTAAGATAGTAGTAGAATCAAAATTTCAGTTACACGCCTACGATTATCTAGACATACTATTTTAATTCTTCTTTCGCATTTTACAAGGATCCACCCCTAGATTGACATCCATGAACGGTCGTTATGCAGACACCTTTAGTCAAAAATTATTGCAGAAGTTTTACAACATATCCACGTCCAGTGATTATCTGAAACACCTTTTCATTAATCTCTTTCGCCTTTAAATTCTTTGAAGGAGAATGATTTAGTAAGCAGAACACCCTTTTGATAATTCAGAAATCGCTGTGTTAAGCAAATTAACCTTAGCTTGAGTTATTCCAAATTCTTGCCCTGTTATTTACTTGACTACCACGAAACACATATAATTATCTAAGTTACCTTTGCTAATAATTTCATTTCCAAAATATTCCTAAAAAGAGAGAATCTCGTGACAAACCCATCGTTGGATACTCGATATCTAGGCTTCTTCAAGCAAAAACTGTTACAGAAGCTATCGCCTTGTCTAAAATTCAATGTCAACACCTACCGAAACAATGGAGAACCCATATACTCAGTTTAATTATCGGAGACCAAAAAACCCATTCACTCCAAGGAGTTAGATTTCTAACATTCTTCCTTTGAACCATTTGAGCGAACACTAAAATACTAACAGTCAACTTGCAGATCTTCTTTACTTCTTTTTCTCCTTCGATACATAACTTGCCGAAGATATGTCAATTTTACTTAGAATAGATCTTTAGAAGTCGCATATTCGTAATTCAAGTCTAACTTGCAGATGGTACCTCTCTATACAAATCCTTGCGATACACATACAACGTTAGACTTCTCAAGACACAATCAAGTCGAACTTAAGGCTTGAAGTTGACGCTATGATAAATAGCAACTCGTCACTCTAACGAGTCAATTCCTTCCAAAACTCAATATTTTGTTCATCATCAATCTCGGAGGTTGTCTTGTATTTGTCTAGGTGACGATGACACCCCCCATAAATATTAGGTAAGTTCCGAGATACTCTGAAGTATCAGTTACGTGAGGATATCCTAAGCCCAAACTGAAGACGACCCATCTAACGACTATTGTCCAAATTTTTGGTATCACGCCTTGGCAGAATATTCCTTCGATAATATAACGGTTGTTCTCTAAAGCTATGCAGGTTATTACAAATACCCATGCTGTGGTCACGGCTACCGCAAGTGTAAGAATAACACCTTCTCGAGTCGAATTCAATATCAACTTCTACCGAAACATAGGGCTTGAAGCCAATTCTCAAATACTTAGGAAGCCACAATATCTATCAAAAATGGTCGATGTCACAATTCTAGACTAAAATCAAGCTTTCACCACAAGCTTATTTATTGCCAACTTATGTTAAAGCAGTGGGTTTGAAGTCGACGTGGTCGAGCAATTCGCCACCTCCAACATTCAAAATAAACATCTAGGACCCTAATAACTGTGATGCCCCCATGAATGCAAGGACAAGCCCGAGGCACTTCGTCTATCATGCACGATTACCTAGGTACCCTTCTTCTATGCTCGCTTTTGAGTTATCCTAATCTCAAGTAAAATACTTTACTGGCTACACTCAATGTGAACCCAAACTTTTGTGATCATTTTTGTCGCTAGGCAGTTGTCTTCTGATGCCTACTCAAGTATAATTCATTGTTAACTTCTGCAAAGGGCTTGAAATTAATTCGCAGATGCTTAGTTTATCCAGGGTTTCATGTTTAATGTTGATATATAATATATAAATCGTTAATTAGGATATTTCGTCATATTATCCCGTATATTATAATTTAATTGTAAAGTATTTAAATGCTTCCGTTGAATAAATATCGAATTTTAAAATTTAAAAAACAGTGTTGCAAGTTGCTGATCAAGAAAAAACATTTGTATTATTATGATTCTCGAAATTTAACTTGTATGGATTTTCCTGTCTCCACTAAAAATTGCGAAGTTGCTGTTAGTATACTGAGACTGATTGCCATGCTTTTATTAAGCTTCTATTTATTTAGGATGGTTATATCTGTCTGCATTGATACGCCATAATGTGGCAACCCTCTCTCATTTTTAAGGCTGTGTTAAATAACGAGGATGATTATTAATAATGCCGTGCAGATTTAGTGTTGAATTTTGTGTAACGCTAATAATAAGGGATTTCAGTGCATCTATAGCTGTTCTAATGTTGGTTACTTGAGGTCCTCGAAGATAGTATATCCTTCAGTCAATTTGTATATACAGTAGAATGTCTCTTCCACTTTCTCTCTAGTCTTAATTCAGTCATTTGAGCCACCTTTAGCGTTTATTTATAGTGATAAGATGACCAAGTCGTGTAGTTTGTTTAAAGCACGATTTACGAACATTGTGTGATAAATGAGAACTTTTAGATTAATCGTAAGTGGACCAGCTCAATTTTATTTTGTCCTTGAGCATTTCTCATGAAGCGGAATATTGATAATTTTTGAAATTTGGAATTTTAATGTACATTTTTCAGTTTTCTACCGTTAATTTTCAGTGTGACTTTCTGCTTATTTGCTTGTCGTTCTATCTAGAATGTCAGGGCTCGTTAAAATTGGTTTTATTATGTCCTCGTAGCTAGGCCTGGACGTCCTTGTGTATTTAATTCTTTACATAATTTTTATTTATACTTGTACAATAAAAGATTTAGCACATGAGCTTTTATTGATATTTAGTATTTACAAGTAATTATTTATGTATTTAGAATAAACAACCGTAGAGTGCGTTTCTTTAGTCCGTTTACTATAAACGCTTATAATCTCTTGTGTTTTTATTTTGTGGGTGTAGATTTAATATGTAATTTATATGCTTTCGACAATCAAGATATACTTGCAATCAATAAAAATCGGTTACGATAATTTTCTATTGTCATTTACATCACATTTTCATGAATTCCAATTTTTATGTAATACACAAACTTAGCGTTGACACTGTAACATTAACTCAAAAGTTCAATTTACTAAAATTCTTGAACATGACCAAAATGTAAAATTGGTGACCAGATTTTACAGGCCACCGCTGTAGGAAGTGATCGTGTAAATTTGTTCATAAATGAAATCATTCGTGACTAATATTTGGTATTTTGGAGGTGCTAGGGAATATTATTCACTAAAAATTATAAGGAATAAGGTAAATTCGG
>JAHWXV010165667.1:0-13677 GCA_024586415.1 Phrixothrix hirtus
GTGTGTGTGTGTGTGTGTGTGTGTGTGTGTGTGTGTGTGTGTGTGTGTGTGTGTGTGTGTGTGTGTGTGTGTGTGTGTATGTATTAAAAAATGTTTATTGTCAATATTGTCCAATTTGTTATGTGTAGAAAATTATAGCGGCCCTTTAATCTTTAGGCAGTAATGAATTGTTAAACAAGTATAAATCACTTTAATAAAAATAAATACCAACCAGGCCGATCACAAGGCGAAGTACAAAAACGTTAAATATAAATTTTCATTAATAAGGAAGTTAAGGCAGCTAAACAAGATCCGCAACACTAAGCTGTATATGAAATTAATGGATATGATATAAAATCAATCCAGCGTAATTGAATCACCGTTCAAAAGCAAATTAAAGACGTGCATTGAAAGTTCTACGCGCAGCACGTAACTTATATTACAAACCGGTATCGAAACGTACTTTTTTATTGGAATCAATATAATAACGCGAAGGATTTCTAAAATAGTATATGCTAAATAATTTTATTATACTATACCTTGCTTTAGGTTACATCTAGACTAAATGAAGACTGGCTACTGGCTATTTTGGAATCGTAGTTGTCCTCTCTTGTTTTTGTTACAAAAATTATTTACAGTTTAAACACAATCATGACTATCTACATTTTTTAATTTATTTGTACACCCAGTTACACATATAATTTTCAATCTAAAAATCTAAAATAGCTATCCTTACTAATAATAAACATATGCTTATATAAAAACTGGTTCTTATGACAAAATAATTAAATTCATTTAAACAGACTTGCAAATATTTCCAATTTCTCATTACATTGTAAATTACTTGGGATGGTTCGCAATGATATTATTTTCTTATGCAAATATTAAAGTTAAATATTTAAATAGTTTATTAAAAAATATAGTAGCAATTCAGGAGACTTTCTTTTGACATTGACTGATGTTTAAGTATATTTCGTACGATAATTTCTTTCTAAAATATTCTATTGTAAGCCTTCAGTTTTACGACTAATTATAAATATATTAAGTTTTATGTTAAGTTTTAATCGGCTACTTTTTACTATTATCAGATGATCAGTAAAATCCAACTTAAATTTCTTGAGTTTCCGTTGACCTTGGTGAGTTGTTCGCAGTATTTGTTCGACGTTAGTAAGCGAGAACTATTTTTCTTAAGTTCCGTTGAGAACAGAAACACACGAGTGTATTCAGAAAAGTTTTAATATATACAATAGTCACTCATATATCTAAATTATTTCTCAACGTAGTTGCCACCAATCTTAAGGTATTTGTGGTAACGGGGAATAAGTTTTCCAATACCATTGTTGTACCACATTGCCGCCTGGCATTTGAACTAATCTTACACACTGGTTTTCAGCTCATCGTTAGTACTGAACCGCTTTTTTCCCAACCACACTTCCATCCTGGTGAACAAATGGAAATCGCTTGGTGCTAAATTAGGGCTGAAGAGCGGGTGGCCGAATATCTCCCATTCGAAATTTCTAAGAAGATCCTTTATTCATTCTACGGTATGAGGGCGTGTGTTGTCAGGAAGAAGGATAATGCCTGATGACAACATTCCTCTCCTTTTGTTTTGTATTGCTCTCCGTAGCTGTTTCAGAGTTTCACAGTACGTCGTTCCAGGTTCCATGCAAAATTCCCGTGAGTTCCGAAATACGTTAACCATAAGCTTTCTGTTGGACAAGTTTTGTTGAATTTCTTCGATTTGTTGGGGACTATTACCTTTTTTTGTAGAAAACAAATCATTGAGCAAATATCGCATGCGGCGGGATCTTCGAAACTACGGCACGTAAGGATTTAATTCATTTGGCGGTTATGACAGATTATAAAATAATACTGCGCAAGGGTCGCTTAATAATGACAACTAAGTTTTCATTGCCAACCTGACGGAACCTGGAAAATAACCCTCATATAATCAGGCATGAGAAGTCCCAAAAAATGATTCGCCTGCATTCCGTCAAACAGACAGCAACACCTTTCTTGGATGTAAGGCATATTTTGTCGAAACGTCTGCACTTTCGCCAACTTGTTTCCGGCTGCTTTTTTATCACTTGTTTTTATATAGAATCTACTTGATTCAAAAAAGCTCGTTTTCATGGCGTTCAATCAAAAAAATTACCTCAAAGACATGATCTAGTTTATTTTCATCCATCAAAGAATGCGGCACTTGTCAAGTTTGGAAGTGAATCCAAGTTTCTTTACATTGAAAATTCTATTAGTTGTAATTATTTGATATTTTCCAGCTATATAAGGTATCTACTAAGGTATCCACAATGTCGTCATCAATATTAGCAGGTTGTTCACGTTAAAATCAATATTTTTAAAATTTACCCAACCACTTTTAACTGTTCTGTAGTAGTACCAGGAAAATAGACGCCCCAAATGTTTTTTGTAGCAATTCCAATACTTAGTCGTTTCCAAAATTCGTATAACATAACATGGCGAGAATATAACTTTTGATTCTTCATTTTAAGATATTTCTTTCACTCAACGGTATCTGACGTTAAACTATAAGATGGCCAGCAACTCCATGCGGTAATATTTCCAGCATAAATCTGTCACTGCCAAGAGCAGCAAAACACAAAGCGCTCTAGATAAGATGATGCATGTCTTATTGAAAGCAATAGAAGACCAAATAAAGAAGATATTAGCACTGCACAAAGAGATACTCATGAAACGTCCCGAAATACCACCACCAAAATCCAGAGATATTTATGTAGAAAAGGTAACCTTTGAATATAACCGATTACTTCCGATGCATCCGTAGGTCATAATCGACGAGAAAAACGTAAAAGAGCGTCGATACCGTACCATAAGCAAATATCAGACTTTGATGAGTTTTTGAAGATGCTCAAAAACGCTCCAAGCAAAAACCTGGCTGGCCCAAAGGTAAAAGCAGAATACCATCTGATATACTGCCTCAAATAACCGTGACAGATAAACTGTGATACGAAAATATATTGTTTAAATTCTTGTGATTTTACAAATTAAATATTTGTTTGTTTATTTGCCTGTTTAATTATTATATTTGTCATTTATTAATATATTTAGTTACCGCATATAATGCATCTATTCTGAGAACTAAACATTTACTTTCAACCTCACAATAACATTATCAATATGGATCAATTAAAAAATTTCATCCAATGGAATTGTAATGGCATCAAAACCTATTATTGTAAGTTAAAACAAATCCGTTCAGAAATATCCCCTTTTTGCTTGACCATCTAGGATTCATATCTAAACCCGGGGAAAAACTTCTCTCTAAGAAATTTTAACTGCTTTAGGCACGATGTAGCTTCAAATATTAGAGAGATGGGATACTCATTCTTGCAATTCATATAACGCAGAATACCGACATTCAAGTAGTAGCTGTACGAATTGACTATCCATATTCCACAACTATCTGCAATATGTATCTACCTGACATCCACTGGAGAAAACAAGGTCTGGAAAGCATTATGGTACAACTACCAACTCCTTTTATTATAATTGGCGATTTTAACTCTCATAACCCCCTTTAAGGCTCTAACATATTAGACGCCAGAGGAAAAATAATCGAAGAAGTTGTGAAAAGTTACGATTTAATTATATTAAACACTATAGGAGCAACTTTCTTCGATCAATCGATGTGCTCCGCAATTCTAGCATCCTTGTTTGACTGAAACTGCCTAAACCATCATAATACCACCGACCATTTCTCAATTACAATCAAATGTACTGTACTTCACAATGATGACCAACCATCAAAAAAGTGATTGTTGAAAAAAACAAACTGGGAACTGTATAGGAACAACATAAGCGCATTGAATACATAGGGTTTTGAAATCAACGGTGCGTTAGAAGAGTCCGTGACGCAATGATGTGGTAGCAACCGCAATCCGTGAAAAGAAGAGATTGTTTAAACGCAATCCTACACAGGATAATCTTATCTCATTCAAAAGGACACGCTCCAAATCAAGGCGAACGATTTTGAAAAGTAAAAGGAATACGCGGGAGAAATATATTCCTTCAATCAACAAAAATACGTTCGTAACCCAAATATGGCAGAAGATACGCACGATTATCGGCAAAGGACTTCCCAATAGTTAGGATGAAATAGCGGAAGCTTTTTCAGTACATTTCGCGAAAATGAGTAGCTCCCAGAACGTCAAAGGACTTCCTCAATAGTTAGGATGAAATAGCGGAAGCTTTTTCAGTACATTTCGCGAAAATGAATAGCTCCCAGAACGTCTGTCCAAACTTTGTAAGTTATAAGCAAGAGAAAGAAATATCTCTCAATTCGAAGACGACAACACTAATATATAATAAACCGTTTACAGCACTAGAGCTTGACAAAACTCCATCGGAAGATAAAAAAGTTCGCCAGGAACTGATAGAATACCAAACGAATTTATAAGAAATCTACCATTATCAGTGAGGGACACACTTCTCCATGTTTACAACGAAATCTGGAAAGAGAGGAAATACCCTAACAAGTGGAGGGAAGAAATTGTCTTTCCCTAGCTCAAATATGGAAAGACGCCAAAATTCACAGAAAACTGTCTGCCAATATCGGACATGCTACCTTAGCAAACTACTCGAAAAGATGGTCAGTTCTCGCTTATTATGGTAATGGGAGAATAAACATTTATTATTACCATGCCAAGCCGGTGAACTATAGGTCAACTTACCTATATGGAGGAAACGATACAAGATAGCTTTGCGATAAGGCATCACCTGGTGACGATTTTATTGAATATAAAAAAGGCATTTGACACAACATGGTGCTATAACATCCTGAAAACCATGCATTACTGGAAAATAAAAGGTAACTTACCAAAGTTTATACAATCGTTTTTCTCGGAACGTTAATTCTATGTTAGAAACAGATGTGCTAAATCGAACAGTCACCTCTTAGAAAATGGTATACCACAGGGTTCTGCACTGAGCGTCATTTTATTTATCGTTGCCATCAACAGTATCTGGACATATCCGTTGGTAAATGCCTCTATGTAGACGATTTAGCCATATTTTACACCTCCGAATCAATAGATGATATTGATTAACGCTACAGAGGGCAATTAATACCATTGTACAATATGCAAGTAATATTCGACTTTGGTTTTCCATTAATAAAACAAAATATATACCTTTTCGTCGTCTCAGGAGCAATCATTGCGACCCCAACATAAACTAGCCGGTCAACTACAGGAGTGTGGTTTGATTAAAGTTTTAGGCCTTACACTCAATAAGAAGTTCTATTGACACCCGCACATCAAAGAACTCCTTTTCAACTGTAAAAAGCATTAAACCCTTTAAAAATTATTGCTAGCTTTAACTGGGGATGTGATCGAGACGTATTACTACATTTTATAAATCATTTATTATGTCGAACATAGACTACGGGTGGACAATTTACAGTTCATTTACGACAGACGCCCTACTGTCACTCGACAAGTTAAAATACGTTTCAAAAAGAAATTAGACACATTAAATTGCCACATCACCAGTGCATTAGATCTAAATTGCTATGAAACTTCCCTATTGATATTAGCCCCTCCAAGAATACGAACACTTTGTATGCGTTACTGTAAAATAGGCTAACTATAATTAAAAAAGAATTTCAAAGTTTCTTAAATGAATCCCCAGGTAGTGCAGTGATATACATAGATGGGTTGAAAACACGCCAGAGCACGGAAAGTGCCTTCTGGTATTAAAACGTATGTCACTCGTGGTGCTTACCTAGTATAGCAAACTTATATACCGCCGAACTATATGCAATTTGGCAAAATACGCTCTTCAACTTCTTAAACTGCATTGAAGCAATATCAAATACGTATATCAAGGAACCATTAGTTACCAATATACTAAACCATATGCATGCCATCAAAATAAGAAACAAATCCATCATTATCCTATGGGTTCCAAGTCACATCGTATTCCAAGGAAATGAACAAACAGATGCCTTTGTAAAATGTGCAACTAAAGCTCAACCGGAATGCTTCTTAGTACGGCCAGCAGATATTAAAATGTACATTAAGTTTACTCTAACACAAAAATGGCAGCTCGAATGGTGTAATACTGACGCTAAACTAAAAATAGTTCATCCAAACGTAAATGCCTGGAGACTCCCCAATAATACAACTAGGGGGAACAAATCGCTATAACGCGACTTAGAATAGAGTACACTAACCTCGGGCATATCTTTATTTTTACGGGCGAAAGATAGCCCATATGTACAATGTGTCACATTACGTAACTTAGAAAACACTCATAGTATAAGTAAAATAACGGAATAATTATGCTAGAACTATTTATATTAACAATTATTATCACGGTTAAATAAAAGACTATTAATTGTATTCAGCAATATATACTTCAATAAGCATATATTACAACGACGGAAGATAATAAACATGTCATAAATAAATTCTGTATTAAATTCAATTATTAATGATTTTGAAATATGTGTCTCATACTGAGGTGATATTCCGCCTACAATAGGTTTAAGATATTATGAAGGATGGCTGAAGCGCTTTTCGGCGCCGTGTCTGTAACGGAGCGCGTTCAACACCTTAAGTGTTAGCGCATGGACGGTCGGTATGAAGCAAGAGTTCTGTTACCCTGTGAACTGAATCCTTTACGGTTTTAGACGGAGCAGTCGGGCTAGTCCTCGCTACATGGGCAACGAGAGTTAGATCGGTCCGCTTTCTATAGATCTGACATCGAGCGACTTAAATTCTAGCAACGCTAGCCACACAGAAATTAAGGCATCTCGATGCTGTCGACGGCGATCAATGGTTTTATAGCGCTCTGATTTTTCGCAACGTGAGCAATACAAAAATCAGATGGCTACTAACGCTCTCGCCAAAGGCGTTTTATTGCTCTGGCAACGGAAGGTCATCAACAAATGTAGCGGATTCTATGGCGGTCGTCGAAGGGCACTTCACGCCTTCGGTCGGTGCTGTAAAATAAAATTCAAACGGCGGATAAATTATCCGCACCATACTACGAGAGCGTAGTTAATATCGTCGTTTCAAAAGTTGAAATCGAAGTGTTAATCCTCCAGAATTGCTGTATTTATAGTAATTCTTGAGACTGTTTCTTTATTCTGCCAATGCAGATCTCGTTTCCTTTCTTTGTTTTACGTTGTGATAATATGCATTAGTTGAAATTGCTTAATGTTGTGTAATATTGCGCAATCTGTGGTAATAGGTTAATATTCATTATTGTTTGAAATTATCTAATGTTTCGCAATATTACTTAATATATAACAAACGTTAATTTATTTAGTTACAGGATTCGTAGTTCATCTGATTATTAATTAGGTGAGATACTGAATATATGAACGTTTATATTTGCTATTTATATAGTTAATTAATTTAATTATTAACACTTCATGCACTTCCCGTATCTAAAAGTTTTTAAATTAATAATATAAAAACGCGCGAAACTATGACAGTTTTTTCAATCGCGTTCTTTCTGTTATACGACTACCCTAACATTTATATAACCTTATCGACAGTATTTGGTGAAGGCTAATCACTTTCGCATACTTAGATAACGAACAATGCCAGTCGAAATTCTTTACGTATGCTGCCACAATTATATCTTAATGGACAATTTGCAATCACTTATAATTAGTATAGACACGACAACCCCATATTATTGAATCTAAAAAGAACAATATTCATTAGATCTATCCAAAAATCGACCATAGTTCAGTTAAACATGAATTTTTTATTAACCGAAAACGTTCCATTATTACAACCAATATTTATCAACTGTAACGCATTTTCAATATTCACTTACTAAAAGGAACGAATACATTTTAGTTTGATGCAATGGATTTTACATCTAATAAATTTAGAACAATAAATTAAATTCTTTACCCACAAAACAACATATTTTTCTCGAACTTAAAACCAAGATCAAGCATATTTCATTGAAACGAATATCAATCCTACACGCCACTTAAAAATTAGAATTTGTGAAGTAAAAGTGACGTTGTCGGGTTTAATTTGAAAATGAAATATAATTTTTCTGAAATATATGGTATCTGCATAAATAAATATGTACATGAAGTTAAAATTAAACAAACTCAAAAGAATCGAATTATTTCTAAATAAATGCCTATATGTATTTAGTGTTGAACGCACATAACCTTCGTTGTACCTATTTTCCTTTTGTGGGTTTTGACCATATATGTTTGAACACTAAGATGCTCGTATCTGGCCATTGATCGCCTATCTTAGCATTACGTCATTGTTATTATTATTTGTTTTGTGTGTACTTTCCTGTATGTTTTCGACCGCCTTTTATTTGTTTTGCATAAATATATCAATTTTCCCAATTATTTTATCGAATTTTCCATCAATAATTAATATTCTGTCGCATTTTAGTTGATATACGAGGCGAAACCATAAGATTTACTCGTCAGTAATTAATAAAAATATTTAATTCAGTTTCAATTAAACTCAATTTTCCAATACAAATTTAAAAGATTAATTAGTCATATTCAATTATGTACTGTTTGGATTCCAAATATTGCTGTAAGTCCACTTTTTGGATATGAATGTTTATTAAATGCTATCATAATGATTATAGCGATTTAAGAATATACAGGAGAGATCAAAAGGATTCTACCCCTTATCTAATAATTTACCAAAGTGTGTCAATTATATCGACACATTTGATACTAGCTTATTAAGGACGTGAAATAGACGCCATATTGAAATTTATTCCCTATCTAAGGCAATGTAATTCAGGCTAACTGATGTCATATGTTTCTTACTTCAAGTGAATTATCAGGCCACCTTTAGTACTTTATGGCATTCGTAAAGGATCAAGCTATGCAATGAAATATAGAAATTATTTCAAAATAGCCTATAAATTAAGATACTTATGATATAAAAACGACAATTTTTAAGAAAAATTACGAAGTAATTTACAGCAAAGTTTATCACCTCTTTACTAATTAAAGTTCAATACATTTTGTACAGATGGCAGAACCCTATTTTACACTATAAACTGCACTTTAAAGTTGAATATTCATTGAACTTCTAGGATATTATAAGAAATTACTTATAAAATAATAAAAGTTAGTTTCCTAGTGTCACGTTTTTAATTTTTAAAAGTACGTCATAATATTTGAAGGAATTTTAAATGTACCTAAAAACAATATGTGTTACTTTTATAATGAAATATTGTAAATAATGTGTATGTACTATAAAAATATAATTAAAATAACTAAACTGTTTCTTAATCAAGGTCAGGTCAAATACTTGTAATATTAAAAATTACAATTAAAAAATTTGGAATAGCCTAAGGTTACGAGTATCAAATATCAAAACTCGTACGTATGTTGCATGTATAAAATTCCACCAAGTCGGTATTTACTTTTACTGCCATAGTAATGAATAAAAAATTGTTAATACATTTATTTCAAATATACCTATTATATACAGAGTTGGCCTAAAATTTGGAATAAAATTCATATTACTCTAATGTCTGATTTTCTGGGAAAATCTAAAGACACGTCAGCTAGTTTTCTCACTTTTACGTCGTTTTATTAAGTTTATAGACATGTGCTGTCAATTTCCCGTCTCTAGACGCCACAACCTTTTTTTAAATGTCAACATGCGCCTTGTGTATTTTCAAAATACCGTGTCATTTAGTTAAAGATGTTATTAAATAAAACAGCGAAAATATTCAAATCGATGACGGGTTTTGAGTAACTAAAAATAGAACACAATACAACTTTAAAATTGAATGTACTTCAAAATAGCGCATTCTAAACAATGCAGCGTTACTATTAACAGTTCTTTTATTTTTATTTTGTTTTGTAGCTGAGACTTTGGGATGCGGAATTCCCTTGAGCCTGTTGACTTCAACTGCTAGGATCATTTCGCAATGCCTACTAGAATTTTGCCGAATCTGGAAGAGGCTGCACCAGGGATTTTTAATGTGCCAAATTCATAATGACACGGGGCCTACGATTTTACTTCCTTGTCCGAGAAGAAGGCATATATTTAAATTTTTCTCCGCTGAAAATTTTACCGATCTCAATCTGGTTTGAACCCGCGTCCCTTGGTCATAAAAGCAAAAAATGCTAACCACTACACTGATGTAGACCCGCGACTATTAACAATTATTTGAATTCCAGATACATATATATGTACAGTTAGTCACAACATTGACCGTACACCGTCATAAATAAAGTACAATAGTAGAATAAAACTAACAAAATTAATAATTTTGTAACAAAATTAGCAATAACTTGTGTTACGAATCACCCAGTGTACTTCTGCGATGAGACATGCCCTATATCAGATTACCAGCTTAAATGAATCATCTTTTCTCAACTTTTACTTGTATATTCTAGAATTTATAGTTCCCACATAAATGACAAAATGAAAATCCAGTTAAATAAAGTTCAAGAAGAATTCACAAGCAAGTTACAAAAAGAAATGTTATCAGTTAAATCAAATCGAAATAAATTATAAGAAAACATTGAAGCTATCACAGAAAGGTCGATGAGATAACCAAGAAATATGACTTTTAGTAGAAGTTTATTCTCCTGGCCATGGGCAAATACGTAGGGTTCCAGAGCTTGAAATACCATTGACGAATTATACAAAACAAGAAGTGAATACGTAAAAAACGGTAAAAGTGCCCACGTATGATGGTAAAACACCATGGATCAACTATTGTAAGTAATTTATGACAGTCACTAAATCTAACAAGCTAAACATGGAGAAACGGGCACCGCGTTGATATCGGCTTTACGCCTTAGATATTTTGCAAACTGTGCCAGATAACCTATAAAATAATTTTGATTACCTGCTTTCGAGGCAAGCACCTGCATCCAGTTACTATATCCAATTAAGGAACAAAAGTTAAAAGTTGGTGAAAAGCTTCATGAAATGGAAGCTGGAATTGCACGATTAGTTATGTTAGCATATCCGACGGCCTCGAGAAACTTGGAGAACAAATATTCATTGGTGGTCTTCGAGTTTCAGAAATACAGAAGGCCCTATGACCAGCCCACCGGAAAGATCTTACTGGTACTTTGGCTCATACATTAGAATCTGAAGCGACTAAACAAGTATCTAAGGGATATGCTTGCGTAAGGGCTGTGGGAAAATCCAAAATCGCGTTGAGATTCTGGAAGGAACAATTTTATGAATACTTAAGAGACAAATACTAACTAAACGAAAACTACGATGTTGAAAATATGAACAACTTGAGAAAAAATATACAGACTTAAGAAATAGTCCCATAGATAATACAGACCATCAGGAACATTATGCCGGAAGGAACCACTTTAATGATAATGCTTTGTTGAGAACACGTTGTCTAGAAAACTGTAAACAACTGCTCTCGGCTGGGATCAAAAATTGAATAACATCTCAAACATACCACTATTAATAATCATCATTGGGGACTGAAAAGATGAGGCCAGATCAAGAAAACGATGTAGATTTGAAGTTATTTCTGAAAATGAAGAACTTTAATCGAAGATCTGCATGGGAAGAAGTAGTACAATGAAGCAATATTATTAAAGTATACTGGGTTCAATTGGATCCTGGTAAATCCAGTACAGTCTTCTGCAGAGAGCCCTAGAGAATGAAGATGAAGGTGAAAAATAGACACAGTTGATAATTCCAAAAAATTAGGGCTACTACTCTTCATTAGCAGCCATATTTGGCAAAGGCAGTCTCAGATCATCAACGAGACTAGGATTAATATTTATAGTTATTTCTATTGGCCTATCGGTCGACATGAGACACCAAGCGAGACTACTACTAAAGTGTTGTTTGGGCATGAAATAGGACTACCATATGATCTAAAGTTCGGTAGTAGACCTGTAGAAGAAAAGAATGCCGGAAATGAGTATGTTGTGAGCCTTTGGCGGATGATGAGCGCTATACGTGTGAGAGTACTTAATAAGATCCAAGGTCCGCTATGATGTACTCTAAAAACGGAGGATTTCATCGCAATGATCTGGTATGATTCTAACAGCCCTAGAAACTACGACGTCTATACCCAAACTATAACGATGTCGGCAAGTCCCGTATAAAGTTATAATAACAAATAATGATGTATTATACTGGATCAGGAACATACTCCAATGGAAACCTAGTGTGGTACACATGGATCGGTTAACTCCTACGCTGGTAGGAATTTGGACTAAAAGCAACTTGAACAAAGGACATACCATGTCATGGTGGAGAATCTGGAAGTCAAACGTAAAGAATTATCATTTGAAGATTTTATGGCATCCTTTTAAGGTTTCCGTAAAGCGCGATTCGGTATTACCACTGAACAATACATATATCTTTGTGATGTATCAGAAGTACATCCGTTAGTTCATTGCATTGCAAAAGATCTACCAAGGTCTCGTTGTATTCCTCCTGAATTTAAAAGGTTTCGAAAATATTGCAGGCGCTTTAAAGGCATGCCATCTAGGACGCCGTCACCTTCAGGGTATGCGAAGCATCTTATTACCTCATTATAAAAGTATGGTCGCATCACAATTGACTGCTACATTTACAAGAGCATAGGTTGCAAGAAGGGTTCGCAGTAGCTTTCAACATTGATCCTCTAAACCGATACTCGAAGTAAAAGCATTTAGGAATGTTGTAAATGAGCCACTGTTGAGCCACATATAACTTATTCTTCAAGTCATTGCTTTACTCAAAATAATATACCCGATGCTTGTAGTTTTATAGTGGAACCTTTTACATTTTTCTTTAAAAATTCAGATATCTCATTTTAATTACAATCTCATTAATGAGGAGCTCTAGGTTTCTTGTCCCATAAAAATTCAGAAGAGGATTGAACCACCACCCTGTTTTATGTTGCTACATATTTCTTGTTTTGGATTATTTTTTGTTTGAATTCTGTTTCTGATTGTCTCCATACACATCCAAACCAAAAGAGTTTAATTTTGATTCATCATAAAATATAATGCTTTCCCAAAACTCTTCTGGTTGATTGATATGCAATTTTGTAAACTGTAAGTGTTTGACACAGTTTGCTTCAGTATAAACGGCTTTCGGCGGAAAATTTAACCATTGTAACTATTCTAATGTATTTCATTGCGAGTGATATCATATGATACGTTTCGCCCTATTATTGACTAAACCTCATGACATAATTTCGGCATACCTTTGGATTAACTGAGAATATATTATTTGTCACGAGTACCTTGGTTATTGCGCAAATACCCTTCATATTTAAATTTGTTAACAGTTTTTTGTACTGTAGATTGAGTGCGGCCTTTTATTTGGCCTATGTTCCTAAGAGATTTTCCATCACAGTCCAATTTAAGCACAAGTTCTCTCACAGAAATTTTGGTTTGTCTCCGCTTTCCTTTCGCCATCTTATCATGAAAGTACGAGAGAGTATTTTTATGTAATCTTCCGGGCTTTGAAAATGATAAGTTGAATGCATAATTTTCTACTGTAAAGTTTTTGTGACATTTGCGTACGTCTGTGCCAAATTTGAAGCAAATTGTGCGAATATTATCCATGAACGTATGATTTCTGTTTATGGAGATGAAGGACCATCAACATCTGCAAGTGAAATTTTGGGCTAAATAGTTTAAATGGGGTAGAATGTTGTTATGGTATCATTTAAAATCAGGATAACCTGTTGAATCAAGGTCTGCTGAAA